>CAKNEV010000274.1:0-39245 GCA_930272055.1 Rhizopogon roseolus | reverse complement strand
AATAACTTCACCCTTCGCGATGGCAATTTCGCGACGGACTTCATCTGCAATGGCTGTGTCACCACCTTCGAATACAGGGAATTCTCCTCTCTCCTCGGGAGTCGGAAGGGTCCAGAAGTTCGTCAATGGTGGAGGTACGTGATCTTCTGCCGCTTTGCAAGTTGGTTATAGCTAGCCAGCTTATCACGGGGTGTGCGCTTCAAGTTTACAGACATCTTTGAGTATAGTCTCGTTGTAACCACCCACTGGCTTCTATACATAAATACAATGTCACATTGCTACCGAAATAGAACAATAAAATGATGCAGTACTATGGGACCGGCGTACCGCCTGTCAAATTTGGCACCTCATAATGCATATTAGCCATGCAAAGGTTATGCATTATGCGTTATGCATTATGAGTCTAATTACATGGGATTTACGTCGAGATCTGCAAAAGTCTATGCATTATGACATTTATGCATTGTTACCATATGCATTATGAGCATTTCAACTGTATACCATGCGAGAGTTGTCCGCGATAAATGGAAGTGTGTGATAATTCACAACAAAAAAACAAATTGACTTATCAAAAAAAAGTCTCCTGTGCCGGCAGTCGAACCAACCCTCCCTCAGCCATGTTTCAAGCATGACAGGCGGACAGTTGTCATTGCGGAAAGTGGAAGCGTGATAATTCGATACAAAAAATAAATTCAGTTATCAAAAAAGTCTCTCTGGGCCGGCAGTCGAACCCATTCTCCCGCAGCCATGTTTCAAGCATGACAGGCGGTTATCTGATATACTACCAGACAGCTGTCAGTGCTGAAAGTGGAAGTGTGATAATTCGATACAAAAAAATAAATTGGTTAAGCTTATCAAAAGAAGTCCCTTAAGTGGGCAGTCGAACCCCGCTCTCCTGCAGCCATGTTTCAAGCATGACAGGTTATGGGTGCACTTATTAGATATACTGATACCAGAGAGTTGTCAATGTTTAAAATAAAACGTTATTGCATCAGATTGTCTATGTAACTTGATAATGAAATTGTCTTGACAGTACTACAGTAGGAATGGAATGGTCATAATGCATAATGAAAAAATGACAAAAGAATTCGGTAACAAACCGACTTTCGACAAATAAGTTGCTCATAATGCATAATGGTGGTATATGAGGAAACATGTCTCTTTCGTTTTTTATTATTTATGAGCATTTCTACTGTAGATGATTCTTCTAACTCGATTGCTCACCATTGGGCTCCGGGCGGTCCCTGCTAATACCGTTATTCCCTAAATATCTGCGAGCGTTCACGTTGCCTGTCAAGCTCATCATCGTCTTTGAACACATCCTTGGACTCTGCAAGCCTCGTTGGTGATAAAATACCGGCCCGTGAGCAGTTTTGTAGTTCTGGCCAAAATAACTAGAAATGTCATGCTGCAGGCTGGGCCAAGATATAATCGCTTTTGACAGTAGGAAAGACCAGAACAGTGTTTCTAAGGTTGACCAATATATCGCTGGGTTCTATTGTGGCGGAACGAACAGAACTCTCGAGAAACTGGAGTTCGTTTCGATTTTAGATGGAGTTGTGAGGTGGAGGAACCAAATAGAAAGGAGACAGCCATCACTTGGTACTTCGAAATATAACGGATGCGGGTCAATTCGTATATCCTTAGCTCGCTTCGCAATTATGTACCGGTACGAGCACAAATTGACAATAGAACCACATACATAGAACTAACAGTCATTTGCCGACGCAAAAGGAGCTGAAGATTCCGCCCAAGACTTCCTCAACACTAACATCTAGTCCAGAGACAGAACCGATCGCACGAGCTGCATACCGTAGAGACTCCGCCGCGATATCAATTTCAGATGGAGCTGTGAGGTGGAGCGACATAAGCATGATGTACCAGTGAAGCATGTCGGATGTACTTACAGAACGCAATGAACTCTTCCAAATGCATGACGGCTTGTTCAAGGAAATCCCTGTGGCGGGCGTGAGTGATAAGTGGACTCGGACAATTGATACCATTGGCGTATCTAGCAAGATGGTCAGGATATCCACGAGGCCGGTATAAGTCGCCAGTACCTTGTCCGTAAAACGTCCGCAAGGCCGTCTAGAAACAACTGCATACCCTCGGACGTGCGAAGACTCACTGTCCAGAATTGGGTGCTATCACAGTTATTGTTATGCTCCTGGAACGCGAAGGAGTCCTTTGGAGGCAGCGTTGCGATAGTGTCCGACTTGTTCAATAAGAAAAGGGTATCTGGTTTCAGATGGCTCTTAACTCCTTCTGGGAGTCTAACCTGGGCACTGCCTGAAGAGGACAGCACATCGGGAAGGGATAGAACACAAAGGGAGAGATCCGCCTCTTCGACACTAAGGAAATACATGAGAAGATAATTCGATAATGGATCATGACTCGCACGTACGCATTTCCTGCACGGCTCACTCCTATCTGCTCTACAGCGTCCAGTGTTTCTCTTAGGCCAGCAGTGTCGCTCAGGACAACAGGAAAACCTCCAATATCCAAAGTAAGCGTAAGTACGTCCCGTGTGGTTCCTGGAATGGGAGATGTGATGGCCGCATCGCGCTGAGCTACAATGAAGAGTTCGAATGAGGGTCTCAGAGAGCATCGAGTACCTACCAAGGAAATTGAATAAGCTACTCTTTCCAGCATTTGGAGGCCCGAATATAGCAAGCTTAATTCCGGAACGCAGAATCTCCCCGCGGCGGTTATCATCCAGGTGAGTGCGAATGGAATCGATAACATTCTGAGCACGGCCATGAGCTAAGGCCGCTTCAGTACAAGAATGCAACCGGAACGGTAAAAGGGCATGCCTTCGTTAATCATCGCCTCCTGGCCAAGTTCATCTACATCCTCTCCAAAATCAATAAAACCTTCAACAAAAACCAGACATTCGAGTATCTGCGACCTTAGAGCTTCATACCGCGCTCTAGCAATCCCCTATGAATGCTCGGGATAAGCTTTAAAATCAAGCAACGATATCTCCCACCTCGGCCCCACTGACAGCGACTCTTCTTTGAGCTTCTGTTTCAGCATCTATCAAGTCACGCAAGCCCTCGACTTGGGTGAGATCAAGTCGGCCACCCTCAAAGGCGCGTCTCGTAAATTCGCCTGGGGCAGCAGGCCGACAATATGGCAATTTGGCAAGTGCACGTAAAACAGCAGCAAGTACTGCTCGCCCAGAGTGAATGTGAAGCTCTAGTGTATCCTCTGTGGTGAATGATTTCGGGCCTAATGCACTCGATCAACATCTTGCTACCTAGGACTAGACAGAACTCACCCTTGAAGAAGACGGTCAAGCTGTCATCGAGTTTCTCACCGGTCTCTGGATCTACAACATGTCTACGCTGGAGCATCCACGGCATTGGTGTGTCTCCAGACTTTGATTTGCGGGTCACTCGTCGCCAGACGTCAAGAGCGTCCGGCCCAGAAACTCGAACGACGGCAATGCCTGCTTTCCCAGGAGGAGTGGACAGCGCGTATATTGTCCTACGCTGAGCATCAGATAGGGCAACTTCCGAGTTTGTGGGCAGAGTAGTATGACCGGTGCACGCAGTCGCAACGAGCCGCCTGTCAAGGCGGTGTAAATTGGTGTTCCGGGGGGAATTTCTATGTAGAACGACCGAAGAAAAGATTGACACCTGTGAACGCTTCACAGCTTTTTGAATTGTGCCAGCTCGCCATAGCCGCAACATTCACCGCCTTCGATTTCCAGCTCGCCGCTAGCCACGACGATGAATACTTAGACGCGTTGGCTTTCAAATGCTGTTAGTCGTGAGAAATTCTGTCAAGTTGGCACCCCTTGTCTTTTCTCTGATCCCCTTTCATCGCTAAGCACGAGATCTAGTCAGACAGCCTACTCTCGCCTTTCTTATTTCCACACCGTGTTACACCACCGCCACTGCACTCAAAGACATCACCAACAAATCAAATCAGGCGATTCAATATGGGTCAAACACGTCTGTATCTTCTCATAAACATCTACCTCTCACTTACCCTACAATGAACAGCATCACAGTTTATGGAGGACATGCAGAAGCGGTCCAACTGTGCGTTCTACGCGCTAAATCACCCCTTTTTTCTCGGATGCTCATTTGATTGTGCTGGGCAGTCACATCAGCTGAACTGGAGAGATTGAAGAAACGCTTCATGAAGCTGGACAGGTGCGTCTACACCATCTCATCAAATCACCATCATCCGCTAATGATTTCATGCACATACAGTGATGGTTCAGGCTCAATAGATCGTGAAGAATTTCTGCAAATACCGCAAATTGCTACCAACCCATTAGCTTCCAGGATGATCGCAATCTTTGACGAAGAGTGCGTTGAAGATTTCAGGCAGCTACTCGGCGGACTCACACCGTTTTAAATCTTAG
This sequence comes from Rhizopogon roseolus, assembly GCA_930272055.1. Classification (NCBI taxonomy): domain Eukaryota; kingdom Fungi; phylum Basidiomycota; class Agaricomycetes; order Boletales; family Rhizopogonaceae; genus Rhizopogon; species Rhizopogon roseolus. The sequence goes on along the minus strand of CAKNEV010000274.1, from coordinate 34,867 downwards.
TGGAGGAGGTACTGTGGACTTCCAAGAATTCGTGGGTGGGCTGAGTGCGTTTAGCAGTAGAGGGGGGCGAGAAGAAAAGCTGCGATGTGCGTCTTCAATTTTGGTCTATAAATATGATCTGACGTCTTGATGAAGTCGCATTCAAGGTTTATGATGTGGATCGAGATGGCTTCATTTCCAATGGAGAGCTGTTTCTCGTATTGAAAATGATGGTCGGGAATAATCTCAAGGTCTGCATGCGTTTGTCAAAAACGCGTTTGGAGCATCACATGATGTCGTTTTCTTTGAAACAGGATCAGCAACTCCAGCAAATCGTCGACAAGACAATCATGGAAGGCGATTTAGATCGTGATGGTAAACTCAGTTTCGAAGAGTTCGCCCAGATGGTGTCAAACACGGTTAGAAACATTTTCCTAGTTTCGCTGTCGATGCTCAGTTTTTTTACCCCCAGGATATTGTCAAGCAGATGACGCTTGAAGACCTCTTTTAAGTTCTGACAATACTGACGGACATTCGCGTCCCCTCATACCCCGCTGTGTATACGTTGTCCATCTTTCTTGCATCATTTTCCATTCATCATATAGTGGCAACTTACATGTAGTACCGCCTTTGTTGTAGAGTACAAGTCTCAGAATACCATAACACCATCACGAAAGCAGCTTGGATCTGGAAAGCAGGACAGGAATAAGGAGTTAACGGATCTCCAAAACTGTTTACTATAATGAATAAAAGTCCTGCTTGACAAGGGGCTTGGTCGGGAGATAGGGAAATCCTAGCAGATCTAAGTTCTAACGGTCATCGTGAAGGTATAAGTCTTCTTCCGCTGGACTGAATGGCACTTGTAAATGAGTCTTTTGTGGAAATCGATCTATTTCGACTCTCCTCTACTTCTACTTTACTGACTACCTTTATACTACTCTTCGCTAATTGTAGTTTACCAATCCGATAGATACCTGTGCATAAGTTCCGATTTTGCGCTCGCATATGATCCGGAGCGAATAAATCCAACATCTTTCAGAAATGATTACTACTTCGCGTTTCATCTGTTGCACTTTCTCGTCGGTGTCTCGCCTTGAGGGAAGACCTTGACCTCTTCTCAATCGACGAGGCTCATAGTAGTCCTCGCCCCGCTATCTCCTATAGCGTTTCCTCAGCCGGTCTATCGAACTCTATCCTGTTGGAAATTGCGAACTCGCGTAGTCAGCTAGCTTACTTAATCGTATGGTACGGTCTAGTACGCATGTTTAGCACGAGTAACTTGAGCCTTTCGCCCGTCGTCGTCGCGCGCGCTCGCCATTTTTCCACATATCCTAAACTCCCGAGTAAAAGTTTAAGTAAAATGGAGTGTTGTAAGTGTTGTAAGGCTGAAGAAGGCTTTGCAGCTGACTCATGAATGGGGAGAGTGTATGCCTTGGTAATCGACCAGAAGGATGTGCTCCTCCCAGCTTATATATGACGACCGAAACACAGACAACTTGCACCGCAGACTAGTACCCGTTCAAGGAATTCACCCTCTTTTTTGACATCTGCCAGCAGGCAATACTACAAGTCAAACGCTTCTTTTAACCAGTGAGTCCTCGAGTTCGTGTCCTAACCCAAACTTACGCCGCGGAAGGGATGATGTACCGCATTATCCCACATGTCTAAGAGGCTCGGTAACATAAAAAATTGTAAAATGTTGCACGATTGGACCGTCTTGACCTCAGCATCATGTTAGTGTCTTATCGACCTCATCTTAATGCGCCATTTGACACAAACGACATATGTAACATTTGGTCTCCATAAAAAAGGTCCCGAATAAAGTAAGCACGAATAAAAGTCCTAAATAAAGTTTGTATCTCAAGCTGCTGTTTGTACTCTGGAACATAATTGAACAGGCAAGTTGGTGAATAATAAAGAAGCACTCACTGGACGAACCATGCTTGGCTAGGAGGGACACAATTGCCGCCATGAGCATTCTGTGTGGATTGGCAGTTGAATGCGACATATTCAACTACGTTGGCCTGCACGTTTGAGTCAGCTACCACAAAAAAATTACTTGTCAGAGTTTTACCCAGTTAGTTCTGCAGTACGTCTCGTTGTAGCTGGCCTGGTTCACGAAGAACGTCTCGCAAGTGGAGTACTGCATATAGATGGTGGCTCCACTCTACTTCAAAGCATCAGCTTAGATTCTCATGACTACATTAGACGTACTGCGATGTTAAAAAGCGCGCCTGCGAATACCATTGTGTCAGAAGAAAGCCTGGGTAGATAAATATACGAGTACTATTCACCGACGTTCTGACTATCATACAAGATAGCATCCGAGATGACTTGACAATCGTAAGGGTTTGGACCACCACCTGATGGAGCAAAGCAATTGGTAGTACCTTGGCGTTGTCAGCTTGAAAAAGTGGAGCAGGAGGCGGAGTGAACACGACGCACAGGTATCGGCGCAGACATTCGTCTGGCGCCGTTCAACGTCGCGCTTTTGAATGACGTTGGAACAGGATAAAGTATCAACTTTAACATCTGAGTTTTCCCCGATGAAATAAGACGACATGACAATCTCGTCCTCGCATGTAAAAGCTAGAGGAAGCCAGACACATCAACGACTATCTGCAATTGCCGTAGAACGGTTACATACAGGAAGATTTGACTGCAACAGCAGCAAGCACCGCAGTGAAGGCAAAATGAAGGAGTAGCTGCATGTTGGGGTCAGGGATAAACTTGGATGAGTTAGACATTCACATAGTACCAACGGGGGTTTTTATGTCTTCAGCCAATTTTTGAAATTCTCAGTGTGGGGTAGCAAGCCCATGTGAATGATCGAGAGCGGGTCATCAAGAAAGAGCAACTGCGCCCAGAGTCCCTCTCTAGTCGGTCTAACGTCATTAGGTGCAACTGGTTTGCGGCTCCGCTTTGGCTCTTGATACATATGCTTTTCGACGCCACACGGTGGTGTCCGACCGGAAATGTCACAGCGCCTTCTTTTTCCGTCGGGGATCTTGAATAGAAGGTCTGACCTCATCGAATGGGGAGGACGCCACTGATGGCGGCCTGGTCCATGTGACTCGCTCAAGCATCTTCGTCGTATTCTAATGAATCAACTCACCATAAATACGTTGGGTGCACATTGCTCCCTCATAAAAATGAACAAGGGGTGTGTCCCCTTAGCGGGAGAGCTCGATTCCTGTGAGCAAATAAGATCCGAAACGGATGATACTATAGCTTGCGTAGGTTATGCAGGTTGCAACGAGAGCAATTCCTTCCTTCGTTTCACAACCTATTGAAAATATACATCCAAAGCCATGGTATATTCACCAATCATAATGATTAATTGAGTGAGATGTGGGCGTACTTAGTAGTCTGCTGAGGGTCAATGGAAGAAGTTGACCCAAACGCCGAAGATGTCGGCGAACTTGAATATGTGAAAACTCGGGACTAGTAGCGTTCCGTATCGGTTGTGCGATTCTGGACAGTAGTTCAAATACGCCCATCAGCAGAACTGTTATGGATCAACTTCTGACGCAGATGGGCCTCATTAGCGGAGCTGTGGCAAAAGCTTGCGATATTATCCCGGTGTTGTTTAATATTTGGTTATCGGTACAGCTCACTTAATCACGTGAATAACACCACTATTTTATTGACCCAACCACCGTTTACATTCTCACCCCGTACTGTACACTTTTCCTTTTCATCTTATCAGCAAGTTATAACACTTGCGACCGTTATTTGTCTACATGACGCGGTATATAAATGTATTTAAAAAAATTAAAATACTTAATCAACATTCTTTAGCATTTAGTCCTCGTCCCGACGGTTCCGCGATCATCGAACAGGACGTTGGTCCCGCACGATATGTCCAGAGTCCGAGTGGTGCCAGAAAAAGAATGGGCATGCGACTTCTGTGCAGAGCATGACCCAGGTCCCAGGCACCTTCATGCTCTGACCGCGCTGTATAGGTTATTTTGCACCTTTTGCACCCACATCGAGCAGTGCTACTAGCTTAAGGATGAGAACCCCTGTTATGACTGCACAGAAGAGGCTTCGGATGCGGATGACAAGACACCGACACAAAAGGTTATTATAACCGTCGCACCATGCGTGAGCTGTAACCGGGAAGGTATGCAATCCCTGTATACAGTGTGCGGGGTACCAGTGCTTGCGTTGGATTTGCGATTCGTGTATAAAGCGCAGCCGTTGCTTGTGCAATCATCTGCTCTGCAAAGGCTGTTATGATAATTGGCAGATGTGCTTCCGGTATCATTCTAGCGACGATGATTGCTGTAGACTAACAGCATGAAGTCCTTCACTTGCTCCACCCATGTCCTAACTCCTCTTAGTTGAAGATTTACCGGAACTCAGACAAAGAGCCATAAAGCCATTCGCGCACACGAATCTCCAAACTAATATCAGCCCTAAGCCAGGCAATTGTGTTTAGCCCTTCGTCCTGATCTACACCTATGCCTTGTCACACCTCCTAACATACCCAGCACCACCCCATACTAGTCGGGCTCAAGGTAATAGCATTGCGTACCACGGGATGACAAATTATTCGTTCTTCTTTTCATGCCTTCATTTGTCTTCTCACTTCATGAGCCATTGAAATACTTATGCACTTAGCGTCTAGCGGAGCAGATGGTAAAGTACACAGCGTTCACTATTGATTACAGGTTGAGGTTATTTAACTAACGCACTCTGGGCACATAAGAAGTTTAGTATTCCTTCTCTGTGCGTGGTGCCACTGACACCCTCAGCGCCAGCTGAACCCCACTCTCAACCTCGCCTTCCAATGTTGGAGCCATCACCAGACAGGCCTCCCGCCGAATCCGCTCAGACTTTTCAGTTAGTGTAAACTCAAACTTCCCGACTATTTCCACCAGAAATGCTTGTATTTCGATCACCCTGCATGCATCATAAGCTTACTTCACCTCCTGCGAGACACCCGGTAAACCACTCACGCGAAGCGCCATCCAATGCAAGCCCTCACTCCTCCGAGGAATGTCATTCTAAAAAAAATTGGGATCGATGCGTGTTGTAGGGGCAGCAGGCACGGACGCTTACAAGTTGGAGTACACTCCCAATGAGGTAGCCTTCCTTTCTTTCGCTGTGCCACTAAGCCATCTTTCCGGATTGAACACATGTGCGTCTTCTCCCCAGAGTTCCTTGTTCCTGTCGGAAACGAGCGCATTGTCAGAATGAAAATGTCAGCATCATGTGGAACCTCCAACCTGTTGTAAGCTGCAATTGATGCAGTAATGCGTGTACCCTTCGGGACCGGTAACTCATGAATGACTTCCCCGGACCGCTTAGTGATCGGCTGTGATAGCGGAAGAACGTCATCTTGGCCAGCATACCGGTGGCTATTATATACAACACAGCAATATCTCAGAACCTCCTGCAATGATATTGCAGCGTTATAATAGCCCCACAGTATTTGCGCGCAGTCTACGCACCTTCATAACAGCAGTAGTATATGGCATGGCGTCAAAGTCAGCCATTGTGAATTCAGTATCCCCGCGAGCGTGCACGATGTCTTCCGTTTCCCTAATTTCTTCCCGAAGGCGGGATTGGATATCAGGCTGCCTGGCTAACTCGAGTAGGGCCCAGCTAACAGTGTTCGAGGTCGTCTCGTGCCCTGCAAAAAGGATAGTACTGTGTGATTGTAACGATCCATGATTCAGAAGTTGCAATATTATGAAGTATCTTTTGTACCCACCGCATCTGTGAAAATAGTTCTTCATCCGTCAACTTCGCCTTCGCATCTGCATCCATATTGGCTTTAACTATGCTTTTATCAGATTTACTAAGTTGGAATGAGGTTGTGCACCCACCAAGCAAGCTAAATACATCTCGACTGCCCTTGCCCTGCAATAGCATCTCCGCTTTGTCTGCCACCATTTGTTTTGCAACGGACGTTGCTATGCTATCCGACTCACGCAAACGCACAAGACGTGGGTTACTACCTGTGGCTCCGAAATATGCGAGAATCCGAGGTGGGATGTACTTTGAAACTCCCTGAAAGAATATCTGCTCGTCTGATGGAGATCCGAATATGTTTGCCCTATTACCAAGAACGAATTTAGCGCATATAACTTAATGGCATACCGGGATGCCTAGACTGACATTATACTGCTGTATGCGCGTTCAAGAGCGCTTTCCTTGTTGTCAAGGGAGCCGAAGTGGACGTCGAAAGCAGCTGAAGTATGAGTTGAGGAAAGAAGCTACTATAAAACCTGCATAGATTTTACCTTCCCCGATAGCATCCAAGGTTGCGCGGGACAGCCAGGAAGGAATATCGAGCACCGCTGACTGTTCCGTGGAGTTACTAATTATGTCCATCCATTTGTTGCTCATCTGCGAAGAAGGGTATCGGTGATGAGCGTAGGGAGGGTACTGAGTTACACCACGACTTACAGACTCCGCGCAGCCCCTGAATAGTGGCAAGAAGGCTTTGGACTCTGGTCCACCAAATCCAGGCAACATAACTCTTCGCTGCCGTTTGTGATCGTCGCCTTCAAAAAGGTTAATAACCAATCATCCCATGTTTAGGTCTCGTGACTAAAGCATACCCTCCGCCGATAAAATTCCTTTTCCGTTCATCAGTTGCGAGAGGACGCGACGTTCTTCCTGTTTAGGAAACCGATAACCCGACTTTACAAAGATGTGCTGCAGGGCGGCCGGGTCAGAAACCATCAATTGATCTTCCTATGAACGAGCTAATCAGAAGGTGTATGCTGCAAGTGCGGACCTCATGACTCACGCCAAATAAACCTTTGAAGCGAATAACATTCCCATACTGAGCTTGCCACTTGAAGTCAGCCTCTGCTGCCTGTCCTTGGTAGAGCTCCTTCGTATTCCCTGATGGCCACTGAGATCGGTAATAGAGAGAAAGAGTAAGAGGGAATAGACGTACCCATAATGAACGAGGGAGACTCCGGGCCGGGAACATCTGCCAAAGAGATACCAGTGTATCGACGGTACACCCTATAGACAATTGCTAGAACAGCAAAACCAACAGCAACAGAGACAAGATTCATGGTTCAAGTTGTAAGGGATAGAGATGTGGGAAGCGAGCTTTATCAGTCCCTCGAACGGACTGGATGACAAGTAAAGTATGATACACATTCTACATGGGCGCCCGGATTCCCGCGCGCGCTGACATGAAAAAACACCAGGCGTTGCCTATTGTTAACGTTTTACATATTGATGATTGCGTGAAATTCGATGCCGTCGATAGGCTTCGCGAGGTGGGGTAAAAGAAGCACCAGGAACAGTAACCTAGCAAGTCATGAGGTTTTACACCTGACGTTTGTTGGTGGTAGTTAAGTTCCACGTCTCGGGAACTGCTTACACATGTGGTAGCGAAGAGTAACTTCTGAGGTGTTTGGTGTTTATGATTTGCAACAAAGGTATTTTTGACTTGTGCATTTCATATACTACTCCGGCCCGTGAAGTAGGTAGGTCTGTTTGGTCATCGTTTGAAGGTCATTGAACTTCTCATCGCGAGAACATATTTACGTACCCGCAAACAACTCACAAACGCCCCAAAGTTGCCGATTCTGTTACATCGGTGAGTAAATAACTCCGATGTCGATAACGATTGCTGAGAGTGTATTAAAAAAAAATTCCACGAATAATGAAACCCACGCATCATATTTGACTCATGCCAAGCTTGATATTGCCTTAAATACCGAGGACAAGATTCGCGTAAACGGATCCTACAGTTGAACCCATGAACATTCTACAGCTGATGAATAGCCGTGGATTCAGTCTATGAGACTCAGCTATCCCGCTGAACAGAGGTTACAGAGCATGCCGGTGAATCAAACAGACCTGCCTGTCATACTGTGATCATTCGTACTGAACACATTGAAGAACAAACACTAGTGATATAGTTCGAGAGTTCTTGTAAGTTAGGTGTTATGCGGTTCCGATAAACTTTTGGAAGGGGAATACAAGTAGGTGTGATTGATGCGCTCTTTGGCCTCGGGGGTGCCTGAGCTGTAAACTGAAGTCGTCGTGCCGCAACGAGATCATACCCTGAAATCACCACTTTACTTTTTTACCATCCTAAGGTAATCCACCGTGAGCAAAGCCCATTGAGGTCATTAAACATCCTTACTGGCTCACTCTCACAAACATCCATGTCATCATCGCGTTCTCTTTTTAGGTCAGTAGATTCCATATCCATTGCGGGCACCGAAGAATGTTCAGGAAATGGGCAATGCCACGCTATTATTTTTGAATCCTCGCCTCCCGTGACGAGAACTTCATGCTGATGTGACCGGTAAGCACTAAATGTCGTCGCACCAAGAGAACTCACATTTTCATCCCAGAATACTGAACGGACCACTCCAGTGTGCCCTCCCGCCCATACCGAATTTATGGTCCATGGTGTAGATGAGTCTGTGACATTGGAACTTGAGAGTAAGGCTACGTCACCCCTACGTGAAGAGGTCAACTTTGAAGGTCATGGCCACGGATATAAGCCACATACTCATTCGAACCAACAAATACAGCAAGGTCGCTGTCAGATCGTTTTGTATTGTGGCAGGTTATAAGGTAGTCGGTTACCCAAGTTCGCCCATGACTATGAACGGATGGATGGCGGATGTCGCAGTTCTGCAGCATGTCAAGCTTCGTGCACCATCATAAGAATCTAGTAGATCGATGTGCCACCAAAATATAATACCTCGTTTGACCAGCAGCTGAATGTCTCCATATCACTTGTAGCCCAGACACGAGTGGACGATGAGCCGCGAATCCAGCCTGCTTGAGATATGCTACACCCCCAGCTACCGACGTTCAGAATCGCTTCATCCTCGTCATCTTCCGCAGCATTCGATGTGCTAACTAGGCCATCGGAAGAAGCTGATAATAGGATCTGTCCCGATATTGGAGATGGGCTATTTTTTAAAAAGTGCACTGCAGTGATGTCGTCCGAATGAGTCGAGCCGTGAACACGAAGTGGACCAGCTGGTTTTCGAGGGTCCCTTTAATTTCGTTTAAAAATTCACGACCTGTCTAAAAATAGTTTGACCTACCAGAAGAGAATGAATGCATCCTCTTTCTGCAAGTCCGTCCCCGCGGCAACAGTCAAGCCATCGTGAGAAGCATCACAAGACAACAGGATACGAGAACATGCAGATGCGTTCACTAGTTACCAACAGCACTCTTGAGTTGTCAAATGCGAAAGTCCAGTGGTAAGATATGCAATACACACTTTTCATGCTCGGACCACCAGAGCGTTCGTCCCAGCCAATCACGCAACCATCCTTGCCAGCAGATAAAAGCATGTGCCGGTCAGATCCCCCAACACCTCTAACTGTTCTCAAAGCCGTAGTAGCGTTGTCGTGGCCTTTGAGAGTCTGGACACGTTGCAAGGATGATTTGTCAAAAAGATGAATTGCATTTGAGGGAGAGGACGAAGAGGAAACATAGTAATTTTCCAGCGATGTCAGTGCAAGAACGTAGGCTCCATCGGAGTGAGCGGTAGACTTTATTGCTGAAGAGATCGTCTTGAATGAAGGAGACTCGAGCAGCGACATGATGATTGCACAGATCAAGCCCGCGGACCAACCAAGATCATATTATGTCAGCTGTTTGATTTGATCTCTTCTATATATCCCATCACTGTCATTTCTTTACCACCACCACAACCGCCAACCTCTCACCCTAGCTCGATTTTCGAACCACCACCCACGCTCTTTTCAATCCACACTCGTTTTTACCTTCAATTATTCCGACTAGATTTAAAGGTTCCCATTCAGCTCAAGAATCTGTCTCCCAGGGACAAGTGTCAAGAATAACCAATTCACCGTATCGCTTTTTACTCCACCAACATGACCCATCGAGGTGACTTGCTCTTTCGCTTAGATTTCAGACTGTAAACATACGATGCGTCATACAGTTCCTCGCATCCACCGCCTCCCTCAACGTCTCGACTACAACCTGATCCCTGCGCCTTTGGGTAGGTTGCTATGCATGTCTAAAATTGCAACGTTAATCCATTCATGTAGACTTATCTCTTCCGCTGGCCACGGAAAAGTCTCCTTTGCCAGCGATCATCGTGACCCCGTCCTCTCCTGCGCTTGATGCACCTGAGTACTACATAGCGTTCTTGACTCCGCCCCCTAAGCGTACGCTTCGTGATCGCGTCGCCGAGTACTCCCCTTTCCAGCCGCAGCTGCCCCTCAAAGCTCGGACGGCTATCATCATTTCGCTGGCTTTCTTCATTCTCTTCTGCCACCTTCTAGTTCACCTTGTTGCCCGCCACCCACACTTTGAAGTCTTTGCATCTTCTGATGACATCAAAGTGCTTAAAGTGGATTATCATCAGCCCCAAACGTCATTCTGGGACTTACCTGGTTTGGACTTCAAATCTTTTTTGAATGGACCCATTGCAGGGGATAAGCGAAGTTTCATAATGGAAGATGTTTCTCAAGCAGCTCATCGTTAGATGTCATAGGCAGGTTCATTATGTTTCACGATGTTCGGCGTAGACCTTGATACAACGTCTATATAACTTTACCCCATCATGTTTCCCATGCATCCACTGACATTAAAGTTATGTTGACTGAGCTGACTTATTTGCTCACAGTATACTTTCAAATTCATTTCGTGTGTATTTATCGTTTCGGTTGTCCGCAGTATTTGGCCGGAGTCCATTTATTAGTCGTGGAAACTGCACAGTAGGCGCTCGACTTCCTAGTTCAGCATTCTCTCAAGGTCTTCCGGATGAACAAATCCGACATTTCTCCAATTGAGTTCCCAGGCCTGTATGAAGAACCAGTGCATTCCCAGTGATTCATAAGGTTATCGTTTGAGTTCTCGCCGATCCTCGAACGATGTATAAATAACAGTGTTCTCGCGTTTCTATAGACTGAAAGTAAGCAAGTACTCCTTCAGCCCTTGTCTCACTAAATGGCCGCGGCGACGTAGTTGAGATGTTCTGACTTTAGTAACGGCCACTATCCGTCCACATCTTAACCAGCGGACCGCATCCACTCACGGCAAGTCCAACACATATGCTTCATATGGTGGTTTTATCGTTCTTTTTTGCCTTACTCACGCTCGCTTCACGTGTTACAGTCATTCTGGATAAGGTGTTATTTATTTAAGTGCGATGGCGCTAGCACCTACAAGTTACCCATTCTTCCGCTATTCCGAAGGTTCCAGCGAGGACAATGCAGCAATGGCTCCCAGAGACATAATCAATCCTGTATCTGTATCTGAGCGTTGCTTGTCGTCGTCAGCACCTGTGACACTCAGAGGGAAACATAACTCACCGTCATCGTCGCCACGATCCCTTGAAATCCCCCCTGCTCAGTATATCATGGCCGCGACGGACATTTCATCGTCTCGTCTTTCCGCTGGACCTTCTCGACCTACTTCGTTTACTCATATTCCCCCCAGTCACGACGTGGCGATTCCGTCGCAAGTTCTGCTGGCAGTACGTGCAACGGCGGTATCGCCTTCGTCAACCGACGAGAGCCATAACACGATCGTTCTACAGCTTGATTCCCCCAAGGCAACAACACAGTCCTCTTGTTCATTCACCCTGTTCGCTCGTTCATATGCAGAAATCGCTGCTACATCAACACATACACATTGGCATTGGCCCACTGACGGAAGTCTCAAGTGGCATTCCACTTCTACATCACTATCAGTACCGTGTTCAACTTCTATAACTCTCGCTACTTCCTCTTCGAGCACCCAAATCCAAAGCACTCCGACAACAACTGTCACTTCATCTCCTACGGCAATTGTGAGGTGCGCTTCAGACACGAGGGCAAAATGCATGTAGTTCATGGTTGTTTTTAGTGGCGCTTCGTCCCCTTCTGATTCACTGGTTGGCACCACATCAAATACTCCGTTGAGCATCACTTCTGAATGGACCTCGGGAGGGCACACATACGAAACGACGACGACGTTGGGGAGTACAAATCCTAACAGTGCTTATCCAACTGCCACGTCTAGTTCTGAGTCCAGGTGAGTATTGGTACCTTATATATGTGCCTCGCCAATGTTCATTCCCGTTAAAGTAGCCTTCCCACGATATTGGGACCAGTGCTTGGAGTCTTCTTTCTTATCGCTCTCGGAATATTATTCTGCAAATACCGCAATTCCCGACGACGAGCAGCGCGGCGGGCCCAGTCGACCACCCAGCCTCCAATGTCAAATCATGGAGATCATCGTTGGTTGCTGCGAGACACCACTCCATCTATTGCAACATCAGCTTTACTGGCGGAACAGATTCCTACGCCCCCACGTGTGAGAACGAGACATGACTGGCGATCGTCCAGATACCATTTCCAAGAAGATGACTCGTCGCAGATCAGCGAGGGGCAGACGGTTGCATCCGACCCTTTTGCAAATGATTCTTCTATGGTTTCTCCGTCGCAAACCACCGTGCCCATATATACACCAAACAATTACTCTGTCGAAACAGTCTCTACGCGGACGCATCTTCGCACAGTGTCAGAGATATTGGATGGTAGTCAGAATACGCATGATACAGCTGACAGTTCGGAGCTGAATGTCCTTGCTCCCGTTCCATCGGGTGCGACATCTACTTATTCGGTGTGTTTTTCTCCGACTGGTCATTATAGTGGCCGGCCTTTGTTACTTGAAGAGGAGCCATTGGAACAGAGTGGTGATAAAGCTTTGCATTCTCATATGCTAGGAACGACCTTGCAGGCCGCTGGTGCACGGTTGAGGGCTCTGTTGGACGAAGCGCGTAGGAAGTAGATGGTCTGGTGTGGTCGTGGAAGCACTTTGGTTACTGCCACTTCATCCATGACCGTGAGAAAATAACTTAAATTTTAATATTTACAAATTCCTTTGAACACGTCTCCAATTTGCCAAAGCCTGCTATAGCCCCCAAGGGTCTGTCCTGTTAACATATTATGGATGCGCTTTTCGTCACTCTTGCATCTGCAGTCGGTGCATCTGTTGACCAGATCAAGGTGGGAACCCCTCTTTCGTCAACGTGCGGCACGAGCTAAACCATTCTGCGCTAGCTCATCTCATGTCTACTAATAGCATACCCCCTCGGGAGCCTCTTTATTCGCATACCATCATCTCAACCCAATCTAAAACATTGCTTCAATCTTCTCGTCTCCGTTTTCTTTCTCATACCAGTGCTGAACCTGTCATGGGGCCTCGTCCAGTTATTGGGAAGCGTTCTGGGGACATATTACATTGCGGCTAATGTAAAAAGCTCCAACATGCCATGGATAGTTTTCACGTATGTCGTGTCCTCTGTGCATGTTTCACTGAGACTTACCAACCTGCAGTTTCGTCATGGGCCATCTCACCATAAAGTAAGGGATATGAGATGCGTTTGGATAGAGCGCTGATGCTGTTCCAAGTCACATTATACGAGCATTTTTCAACTTGAGCTATGAGACCTTCGAAGTCACAGGCCCTCAAATGGTGCTGGCTATGAAACTTACGACGTTTGCATGGAATGTCTATGATGGCAGGGTAGCTCCAGAAGTAAGCTTTCAATGCCTTGCGTTGGTAGCTCCCTTTGATTTATGTGAACCCAGGACCTAGACAAATGGCAGCTGCAAAAGCGGGTCACGAAGTATCCTACCCTGCTCGAGTTTCTTGGATATTCGTGAGTTCATCCTTCGATGTCTCCTACAGTTGACGCCTGACTTTATTGCGTAGCTTCTATTTCCCGGGCATCCTGGTCGGGCCGTATCTTGACTACGCATCGTACATGTCCTTGATCGATGAATCGCTCTTCAAATCTGCGGAAAGCAAGGGCGGTCATAATTCAAGACGGACTATACCAGACGGCAGAAAACGAGTGGCGTACAGAAAGATGCTGACTGGTTTGATCTTCTTGGGAATTTACGTGGTTTTGGGTCCATCGTTCTATTACGGTATCGCAGTCACCCCGTGGTTTACAACCAATGGATTCCTTTATAGGTTCGTCGAATATCTTCAAGGCTGATGCATTGTTGACGAATTTGGACGCAGGTTGGCATATTTTCAAATCTGTGGATTCATTGAGCGGACTAAGTACTATGCGGTTTGGACGCTCACAGAGGTGCGGTTTCGTGCACTGAGATACAGATGCAATGCTAACATTGATGACCAGGGTGCGAGTATCCTTACCGGTTTAGGGTTCACCGGGTATGGTCCATCAGGCGAGTCCACATGGGAAGGTGCCGCCAACGTCAAAATCCTCGACATCGAGCTTCCTTCAAACTTCAAAGTTCTCCTTGATTCATGGAACATGAACACTAACGTCTGGCTGAGAGAGTGCATATACAAACGCGTGACCCCCAAAGGCAAGAAGCCTGGATTCCGCAGCAGCATGCTAACTTTTGCCACGAGCGCCTTCTGGGTAGGTACTTTTGGGAACTCCATGTACGTGTGCTGACTGTCTTGTAGCATGGGATTGCAATGGGCTACTACATGACCTTCTTTTTCGGTGGATTCATCACCACCGCAGGTCGCCTCTGCCGTGCCAACATACGCCCGCTCGTACTGCCCTCTCCAGGAGCACCGATGACAATGACGAAACGCATTTACGACTGGACTGGAACTGTGGTCTCCATCCTGATTCTTAATTACGCTGCAGCACCGTTCATGCTACTTACCTTCACCGATTCCATCGAGGCTTGGCGTACACTGCATTGGTACGGCTTTTGGATGGTCGGCTCGACACTGGCTTTCTTCTGGCTGGGTGGTTCCAAATTCCTGAAGGCTCTGCAAAAGAAAGAGGGGAAAGTTGCTGAGAAGGTCACCACGCCAGAATCTCATGTTATGCCACCACCTCTCGATGACGTGGCAGACGAATTGGTGGATGAATTGAAGGAATTGCAAAAGAGGATGAAATAGTTGTAGTCCGGATAGTCCCCGCACGAATACCCACATAGCGGAAATTCTCATACCTACCACCTCACATACCTGAATGATCATGACATTGCACGCCGTCTCAAATCTCTTGAGGATTACATGGCAGTCGTAAATATCGCATTCTGATGTAGTGCATTCCTAAAAGACTTGCGCTTGGACATAGGCAATGCATAGGTGGGACATACAGAGCATTGGAGTGAAAAGGTGAAAAGATAATGTTTCGTAGTATACCCATAATGCACATGTAACCACCAGGGGTGACGCCCTCGTACCTCCAAATAATTTTGTGGGCCTCTTATACCTTGAAGCCACGAGACTTTCGGCGACCACGGGCACGCTCGAACTAAGGGGAACGCATTAGATCTAGAAATCAATTGTATAATATAACGATCAACACGTACTTTGCGACCCTTGGAAATGGTGTAAGGCTTCTTGTTCTTGTGAGGACCCATGCCAAAGTGCTTGACGGCCTCACGAGTGTTCCTCTTCCCCCGCAGCAACACAGTGTTTGAGCCCGTCGGTGCACGGAGCGCAAGCTGATCCAACGTCAATGCCTCGCCACCAGCGTTGAGAATGCGCTCCTTCGCGGCGCGCGTGAAGCGGAGAGCGGCGACTGAGAGCTTGGGGACCTCAACGAGACGAATGTCATCAGTGACGGTGCCGACAACCACAACGACTTTTGAGGCGAGATCGGGAGTGGCAGCGGTCTCTTTGACAATTCTTGACAAAGAGAGGGGAGGACGGTTGGTTTTGGAGAGGAAAAGGCGGTGGAGGATAGCCTAAGACAACCAATATTTCAGTCAAACGCCGAAGCCAACATTCAAATTCATTTGACTCGGACCTCGTTAAAATCCGAGTCTGTGCGACGTGCTAAGAATCTGTAGAGCTGGAGGGGGATTAGCTGGAGTTTTAGTGCAGACTGGATGCACATACTTTGGCAAGCAAAAGGAGGTAAGGATCCTCGCTCTTGGGGGCCGTCCGCTGGGCCTTCTTGACGTGGTGTGTCTTGAGGTCGATACCCTAGAAGAAAACGCAGTGTTCAGCATAGTATTTGGGCGACATTGCAAACGACGAGCTCACCATCTTGGTCTTGCCGATCTTCTGTGCTGTTCGGGGCGTGTACAGGGAGTAACGGAGGCTTAAGGAACTATACAGCACAAGTAAATAAAGTTTGATGCGCGGGAATTCGCGGAAGGTGAAAATTGAATTTGCCGTGAGCAACAAACAATAACAAATTCCTCTTCAACTTCAACCGCCATGGTGGGTCACATTGCGTTGTGTTATTTTTTTTTTAACATTTTTTCTTTTTCTTTTCCGTTAGGATCAATACGGAGAACCAGCTGCTCCCTCAGTAGACCCATACTCTGATGCATACAATGCTCCAGCACCCGCTGCTGCATCAGAATCTAGGGACCGGGACGCTCCTGCTCCACGAGGTCGCTCTCGTTCTAGGAGTCCCGGTGCTCGCAGCAATGGTGGTTTCCGTAGCCCTCCTCCCAGACGCAGGTCTCCACCCCCTAAAAGGCCAACGCACGCTCCAATTGTACGTTTCACATGTTCCCCTCGTGTTCTGCTGAAGCGCTTATGAGGCAAAGAAGGCGCCTAATCCCTCACAGGTTCTGGGGGTATTCGGATTAAGCATTAGAACGCAAGAACGGGACCTGGACGAGGAGTTCTCTCGCTTTGGCAGAGTCGAAAAAGTAACCATTGTTTACGACCAGAGGGTACGCGAATTTCACTGATCTTTTCGCCACCCTTGACCCCTAACACGTGTTTTCCAGTCCGATCGTTCTCGTGGCTTCGGCTTTATTAGGATGTCCACTACCGATGAGGCTGCTCGCTGTATTCAGGAACTCAATGGAATCGTACGTTTCCCCTTCGGGGTGCATGTTCTCATTGCTGATCTCCTGCATAGGAACTGAATGGACGACGCATTCGAGTGGATTATTCTGTCACCGACAGACCTCACGCACCTACCCCAGGAGAATATATGGGACACCGTCGCTCGACCAGAGACTCTTACTCAGGCCGCGACTCACACCACCGCGACTCTTATCGTGACTCATATCGCGACCGTGACCACCGTCGTTCCGACCGCGATAAGGACAGAGACCCATACGGTCGTGATAGCCGTGATTGGCGCGATCGTCGCAGCCCTCCCCGCAGTGGTCGTTACTCACCTGATTACAGGAGGCGTGGGAGCTACTCTAGGAGTCCTCCTAGGGGTAGCAGCCCTCGCAAAGATTATGATGGTCCTTCAGCCACTGGTGCTGCGACAAGCTCCTCTAACCAAGCTGAGAATGGTAGTCGTTGGTGAAGGTTCAGCAGTCAGCGGACATTGTTTCAGTATCTCAAGGTGTGCAAGTCGTGGTCCCTTTATTTCAGTTATCGATAGGCGAGAGCATGGACAAGAGGTCTCGTTCGTACACAAGTGATTGAAGAGGTTCATGGCGGTCATCCTCCAGCAAACCTCAAGTTGGCAATGTTCTCCTTACTTCCCTATCTTGAAGAGAGCAAGACGTGGTTCTCGCGTTCGCTATTTCAGACAGAAAACCAAGTTCAAAATTTCAT
This sequence comes from Rhizopogon roseolus, assembly GCA_930272055.1. Classification (NCBI taxonomy): domain Eukaryota; kingdom Fungi; phylum Basidiomycota; class Agaricomycetes; order Boletales; family Rhizopogonaceae; genus Rhizopogon; species Rhizopogon roseolus. Next base: position 17,434 of record CAKNEV010000274.1, on the reverse strand, counting down.
CCTCGACTATTTGCCTGTATCCGTTCCGCTTTTTCATATCGCTCTACTACTATGTTCTACACTATCAACTATCCCCTTCCATGAAGAGTGGCAAGTCACGAATTTGCGATTGCAAGAAAAGGTCAGGCACAAGAATCGTGCGCGTGGTCGGTCAACGTACGCAGTCAATGGAGTTGCGCTTCTTGTGTGGAAGCCCTCAAACCAGGTTGAGCGATAACTTAGGTTAACTCATCTTGAAGGACACGTTCTGACACTGATGATTACTCTATCAGGAGGCTTGGCTTGTATGGTATTATCGATCAAGCCACAAGCAATCAGCCAGTGCATTTATCTCAAGGATGTAATGAACCTAGCGCTGTGTTGGGAATCTCACGAACTCGTCGTGGTGAAATTGACTCATCACTACGCCGGATTCGAGTTATTATCGACCACCAGAATATATCGCTTATGTTGACACGTGGCCGACAGGGAACATGTGGCGATGGTAGAGTAAGATCGTGCTCTACTACTATGACAAAGGATATGGCAGCTACCTTCGACTCCAATTCAGAGCTCCTCTCCTCCAGACTCTATTCGTACGTAACTATTACTTCGCCACCACATGTGAACTCCCTATGCGTACAAATGAAATATAAATTAACACAATTCGGTCAGAGAACGAATGAGAATCACATACCGGAAGTCATGCAAGCCAAACCTGAGAAGCAGCGGACCAACTCGTAGGAATCAAAAGTCGTCCCCCGGGTCCGTTAACTACATCAGCAGATGCGAAATTGCACAGATCTGAGCCTTTGATATGAGCACGAAGGACGTCGAGACGACACTTGATGACTCCGCACACGGAGCAGCTCAGTTTGACACCGAGGTGCCCGAGGATGTGCCTTGTCATGCTTCCTTTCTTGAGTGTGTTGGTACAGGTGCCCCATGTACAGGTTGTGCTGAGGCCATCCGGCCCAGCGAAGTGGTGACCTCGCAAATGGGCGGACACCGCACTCGTCGTGCCCTCCACGAACAGTTTACAGCCCTGTAGTTGGCATTTATACACAACCACTGGTTGACCGCCTTGTTCCACTCGAAGTAAGGTATACGGGTCGATGGGAATGAGGTCCATTTTCAACGTGGTGGATCGCTAAGAGACGCTAATTGATGATATTCTCAAACGGGCAGAAGGATGCCGCTGTACTTCGAGTCAGCAACGATCTAGTTGTTTTTTTGGAGATAAGCATCCAACATACCAAGGGGGTGTGGTTAGAAATTTCTGGAGAGCGAGAGATTTTGCGGAGAATTTATTCTATTCGGGCGACAGCAGTGGCATTTTCTTAGCCAACAAAAAAACATGTAGCCCAAGTGTGTGTGTGTGGAATGACATTGGCTTTGTAAAGGAAGCTCAGTGTCATCGTGAAGCACAGCTATAGCGGACGATAACGTTCAAAATCATGCACCACAGCCTGCTACGATTTGCTACATATATCTATTATAGATGCGTGCCACCCCAAATCAGCAAGACGATCGTGTAAACTTGGGATTTTGACTACAACAAGAACTAACTAACTAGCACAATAGCGCTGTAATAACACAGCTAATGAGGGTAATGAGGTCCGATGATTGGGGCTGAGTTCTGGGGGGAATGAATGATCTCATCTCCAGATCCAAAGGCAGTGGTGGTGGGCATGGCCGGTAACGGTACAACCGGCACAACCGAGTCTCTACATACTGTGATATTGCCAACGTGGGCACGAATTGTCCCCTGTTCTAGGATCTTAATGAGATTGATTCATCATACATTGCGCGCTTAGATCATTAAGCCTATTCCATCGGTGTCACGCATCACGCGTCACCACATCGTTATTCTGGGTATTGGATAACCGTCACTACCGGCAGGCCGCCATGGCCTTCATCTCCACCTTACCATGTTCTGATATATCTGGGATATCAGTACGATCAAGCTGTACGCCTTGCTCCATCTCTACCGCCAGCACCGTGCCTGTAAATTCGCGCCCTTCCAATCCACGTCCGACATAACACTTAGTTCATAGGCTGAGGCTCCTTTTGTTGCCCCTAGCGGGGCCGACGATCGAATGAAAGTATAGGAATATGCAGGGAGTGCACAGCGACCCGTCGACGTGCGATACGTGGGCGAAAAATGGACATGTGAAAAGATTCAAATTGTGTCAAAGCGACGGCGATGACGCCAACGAGCGCGAAAATGGTGAGGGAGTATACTCGGTGAGGGAGCATAATACTTAAGAGACTGGTATGGGATGGCATAGATGAAATGACGGGACTTGAAATTTGGTTTGATGAGGACGAACAAAACCTTACCTGCACCCCACTCGCGCAGTCATCTTACAATTCCAGTGCAACGCCTCCAGCTCATTCGCACCCACTTGCCACTAGCTTCAAGGACAAGACGGTCTATATTGAGTCTCTGCAGTCTCAGGTCCGTGCTTCCAAGGTAGTACCAACTCAGGTTTACAGACGTACGCACTATGAAAACCGACAAAATATAAGATCCGAACGTTGAGTACTGAGTCTAGAGCCAGACTAACTCTTCTACTAGTATTCAAATCATTCATCCATCTTATCCATTTCAAGCCGAAATTATGAGCATCAGTCTTTCCTGGCATACAGTATTGTATGTGGATTTTGCTACTATCTGAGCTTCCTATACAGCAAAATCTAATCAGAGCAATCCAGCCATAAGACGGATGAAAGTCACATACCGGATATCATGGGAGCCAGACCGGATGGGTAGCAGACCAGCTCGTTGGAACGAGAATACGTCCTTCGGGTCCGTCAACCACGTCGGCAGATGCGAAATGGCATTGCTCTGAGTCTTTAATATGCGCACGAAGGAGGTCTTGACGGCACTTGACAACTCTGCACACGGAGCAGCGCACCTTGACACCGAGGTGAGCAAGGATGTGTCTTGTCATACTTCCCCTTCTGAGCGTCTTGGAGCAGTTGTTCCATGTACAATTTGTACTGACGTTATCCCATCCGGTGAACCCGTGTCCTCGCAAGTGGGTGGACACCGCAGTCGTCGTGCCCTCCACGAACAGTTCACAGCCCTGTAGTTGACATTTATACACAACCACTGGTTGACCGCTTTGTTCCACTTGAACAAAGGTATGCGGATCGACAGGAATAAGGTCCATGATTAATACAGTTGATCGGTAGGAGAAGCTGATAGATATTGTTTCCGAAGGATAGGAGGATGTCACTGTACTTCGGGTCAGCAATGGTCTACTTGTTTTCTGGAAACAGGGTTCCAACACACCAGAGGGAGTACGAGTGGTGTCAAGGAAATAATTCCTGGAGTGGAACAAGTGAGTCGAGAGTTTATCAAGTAGAGCGAGGCAGTGGCATTCTGTCCTCCAGCTAGAAATCCTCAATTAAGAGGTCAATTATTCGGTTACGCAATTTTAGGATTCGCTTTAGCTGAAGCTACACAACAATATATCTAGCCCATATGTGAGCCCACGACCAGATGATTAGATGTTTGTCTTAAGGCACAGGTAAGCGTACATCTGAACATTATGCTGTACGTTGTTCTGGTATTTGGCGCCAGTGTGTTTGTGGCTTTTACCCATAATCTTTTAATAGCCTATCCAAGAATGAATCACAGGATAATGATAGGCCTCACGTTTGTTTATGGCTTAGAAATTAATTTAAATATAAAACCGAGCCGGTGGTGTCACGCATTCCCGGACGATATGGGGGTATCGAACTTGGTAGCCTAACCACTTTTCAGCACGACAGCGCACGGCTTTCCAAATGAATCTATGTAGTCTTGCGTGACAGCATGCGACGCAAACGATGTGGAATTAGTAACCAGCGTATTGAAGTACAACTGAGGATCCTAGACACTGAAAGCCAAGAGTAAAGATTTGTCGGAATATTTCGGGCGTTGTTGAAGTCTTTCGCATTTCGCATGTGATAAGATAAAATTTACCTACATATATAGTCGTATCTACGAGTCGAGTACCTTTGCGCGTTTACAAAGGGTTCCCTGCCTATAATATTTCTTAGTGCAGAGTCGAGTATCTTTGCGCGTTTACAAAGGGTTCCCTGCCTATAATATTTCTTAGTGCAGCCGCGAAATTCCAACAAGATTAGCCTGTAATACCCATCATCCTGGGCCGCCGGGTTCCAACTGCATATGTAGAAATTTCAAGAACCTCGAGCCACGTGAAATGTCAAAACCACGCTAAATCGCGGAGCTGGAAAAAGACGTCCGCGCAGATGGTAGATTACCTTGGCATTTAATTATGGCATGGAATTGGATTGACAGATTATTCTGCGTAGAAATTCCGATCCAACCACAGTCACAGGAACCTTCGTATCACTCCCACTCAGCTTTGATCCGGGATTTCAGGGGGTAAACGATTACGCGTCGCTGCCCTTAACTAACCAGCCTATCAGCAAATCACTAGTGTTCCCATCACCAAAATTTGGCTGGCCACAGCTTGCTCCCCTTTGTACAGAGCTGTACAAACTCTACAGAGCCCATAGAGAAAAGTAGTTTGCTGATGGCAAGTACGACAATATAGGAAATTGAACGCTGTTCTTACTGCCAGTGTGCGTTAAGTTCCCGGTAACCGACAAAGTGCAGTTACCATCATGTGTCGAATAGTCCATTGTTGCGATGCTGCATCCTGCAAGAAGTGGGTTGGCGTAAGTACCCAGGGCGTCATTCTTCCGCGCGCCGCGGAATAAGTGCATATATGACCCAGAACCCAGATATGGGAGGATTTTTTGAATCTTGGCCAGCTCCAAGTCTACAAGCTGCGGCCGCTATGTAATGTATTGATTCCCATGAGTACAGTAGGATGCAGTGTAGGTGGTACTCCGCAGATCTATCATCTTGCTCGTGAGTGTTTATCAGAATCATCACTCTATATACATGCTTGCAAGCACATTATTATCAGAACTTGAAGCCAGAAGGTTTTCTTGGCTGAGCGCCACCGAACTAAGTAATCATAATACATAATATTAAAAATGGGTAGGATGGTATCTATCAGAATTATCCCTTCCGCATACATACACGCAAGCACTGTTATTAGAACCTGAAGCCATAACCTAAGGTCATCAGATGGAAGATCACACTATCCTGGATACCAGGGTCCCGCCATGCTCGAGCCCACATCCAGGAACGAAAACATGAGGAGTATTCTCGAACGCGACAGCCTTCCCCGGTATTGCCTCGGTGAACACAGCTCTCATCTTCCCTTTTCCATTTTCCGACACGTCCGAAAAGTCACTAAGACCGACGGAAGGCCGCACGCCCTGCTCCACCGCCATGGCCAGCACTGCGCCCAACGAGTCCTGAACATCCGCACCCTCCCAATCCACGTCCGACATGATGTTCACCCATGCATAGTTCACAGGCCGAGGCTTCATCTTCCTGTTCTTCTTTCCCCCGGCGGGGCCGACGGCCGAATGAAAGAACGTGGGATCATCCTGAACGTGCAAGGCGCCTTTGGCTTTTCCAATCCGCAGCGCTCGTATACCAGCACGGTAATGATCGCTCGCGGTGGACACGACGCGGTCGGGATTGTCACCTACCAACGTGGTAAATTGTCCATCGACGCTGCTCCGTGCGGCGTCGTGCACTGGAAGGCTTAGCAATGCACGTCCAGCCTCCCAAATTTCGCGACCCCCGATCGTATCGATCACTGCGTCGAAACGAACACGCGTACGAGCCAAGTAGGCGAGAAGTGCCGTGACGGAAGTCGCCTCAGTCTTATATTGAGTGAGAGGGAGTCCAGTATAGGAATACGGGGCAGGAAGTGCACAATGACCCATCGATGTGTAATTTGCGGGATAAATATGGCCAGATGAGGAGGGTTCAAGTTGTGTCAGTGATGGCGACGACAATGGCGATGACGTAGATGAGCGTGAAAATGGTGAGGGAGATATGCTCGGCGAGGGGGTTGAAGAAGAGGACTGGGGAAGGGGAGGAGACGGCAATGGAGAGAAAGAGACGTCTCTCTGGGCTGACGCAGATGATGCGAACGATGGGGACCTGGAGCTTGACTCAACGGGAACAAACAACACCTCGTCTGCGCCCCACTCGCGCAGTCGTCTTTCAATTCGTTCCAGCGCAACGCGTCGTTTTCCCAATACTCGTTCCTCCTCCTCATCTTTGGAATCGCTTTCCGACTCTTGAGGAGGACCTGGAAGGTCGAATGGTACAGGCACATGAACCCAAACGGACCAACCAGCGCGAACAAGCATTTGTAGGGCTAGTGCACCAGGTCCGTCATGTCCACGTAAGATTAAAACGCGGGGACGTGTCGCGTCGAGCTGCCTGTCTGCTGAACTATGTGATATGCGATGTACGACGACGACATCATCGTCCTCATCAGTGACGCTGGTGATATCATGACTGCGTCTATTTGGTTGCCGCGCAGCTATGTCAGGATTCGCTAAGGCACGCGTGATGTGTGCCAATGTGCGCACAGCGCGGTAAGCACAAACGCCTGAAAGCGGGAGCAGAGCGAGTTCGTCCACCGTGAGATCTTTAGGTTCATCCACAGAAGGAAACACGAGTGAGTTACGTTGTTCTCTCTCGCCATCCCCGTCAGTCTCACTGAAGGAAACAAGGGCTAGAGATGGGTCATTAGGCATGTCCGGATGTGGCACGCGATGAATGCGACGTCGGTCAACAACAATGAATTCAGCCAAAGCACCACACTTCGACACGAAATAAGTCAGCACATTTGTAGGGACTCCCATAAGAAGGTAATACGAACCTTCGACACACTGTTGAGACCCATGACCCATTCCCCCTTCTTGACAATGTTCTCGTCAACTTCCCATCCAACTTCAAGGACACGCCCAACGAATGATCGTCCCGGTATGTAACCCACTGGGGCATATCGTTTCTTGTTTTTCGCAGGACCTCGCTCCTCGTCAAGTCCGCGCGTAGTACCTGGAAGTGGCTGCTTGGATGACGATGGATGTATGCCTACAAGTTGAGCATCCACACCGTCCAGCCCCACCGCCCATACTTGTACTAGCACTGAGCTTCCCCCGACATAAATCGGAGGTTTTCGATAAGCCGTGAAACCAAGCGGACTCTCTGCATCTACCTGCCGACTCTTGCCTTTCCCCTTCCCTTCACCCTTGTCATTGTCCTTTGACAACCAGCCAAAACCAAACAGGGGCCTACGAGACTTGGATTCCTTGCGTTGGACAGAGCCAGACGCGATTCCACGAACAATCTCAACGCTTGCCATGGTTGTCTGAGCGAGTCCAGCTCGTGTCAGATCGATCTCGTCCCCTAACCCGAGTCCTGCGCTCAAGCTTTCCGCAGCAGATACCCCTTTACCTCCTTTCCAAGGACGCCTAGTACCGACGCCTGACGTCGATCCAGAGGCAGCTGGAGAAGAGGTCGCACGAGGGAGAACGAGACCGGAGAATCCACGCGTACCACTTGATGGGAGCGAACCTGTCTCACGAGAAGATGAAGCGTGCGCGGCAAGGGCGTCCAGCATATTTTCCGGCGCCGATGTATAAGGAGATTTCGTAGTCGAGGAAGTCGCGTGGGAGTATGAGCTCGCTGGGCGAGAAGCGACGCTGATAGGTGGTCGAAGCCCTGGCGCACTAGCACCAGATGCTGATGTACCAGCTATGTTTGTCATACGAGAGTGCAAACGTACGGATGAAGACCGTGAAGGTATGCCGTTGTGAAAAGGCGAAGGAAAGGACGAGCTCCGACGCCTGGCTAACTTTGGTGCTGGCTGCAGTGACTCCTGTCGCACCGGTTTGGGGGGTTTAAGACTATGCGTTGGGGCATATGACAAAGATTGAGAGCGCCTGTGAGACATGCTCCTATCCACTCCGGCGGGGATTCCAGCAAGACCAGACTCAGACGGGTCGCTATCCTCTTCCACTTCAAGCAAAACCGTCATACCAACGATTGTACGCGTCGGCCTTGGTTTCATGTACCCGTAACCCTTCGGTTTGCGTCCGTGAGATGAAGGTTCAGCTTTGGAAAGGTCATGCAGGTGTGGTTTCATGGCTGATCGTGAGGAAGTAGAGCTTGATAAAGATGAGGCTGAGCGTGATGCTGCACTTGAAACACTGTTCGGCGCGGTATTGCGTCTAGTAGCCTTGCATTTGTTTTTCCCACTAGTCCCGTTGTGTGGAGGAGCCATAAGCCACCGAACGTCCTTTGCCCAATCATCGTCCGTGTAGGTTGGCTTACGATGGTTCGAGATGGATTTATGACGCCACGGTTCGTCGTTGACGGGAATCATGGTGATTGTGGCACTTGGCAAAGACTGAGGCAATGAAGTCGTTGAAATGGAGATGTCAGGGTTGGCAGATCCTAAGGATGCACAAGAAGATGAAGTTGAGTGAACTGGTGTCTGTGGGCGAGAGGCTGTAGGCGCTAGTTCAGCGGGAGACGTGGAAGACGTAGGTGAACTGTCAGGAGTGTAGAACACCTCTTCAGGGAAATAAGAGGGATCTGAGTATTGATCATCTTCAGTCATAATAAAGCTATTGGACTTCCGTTCCAGTGGTCCACGTCGTGGTGCCTGTACCTCCTCGATAATGGGGTCATCGTCATGATGTCGCGTAGAGTCATGTGTTATCGTAGCCGCAGCGACAGGCTTATCATTCTTGAGCGAGACCAGATAAATATCCGTATGACGTGAGTTCCGGATGGTGTTTATCACGACTCACTTTTATAAATTCACATGATTCTTCCTGGTGATAACGTGGAATGTCGATGCCAACCTCACGATTGAGCTCTGCAGCTATCCGAAGCAGCTCCTCCTTCGTCGAGTGAAAATCCCGGCTCGCGCGGGGCTCTTGAGGGGCTGGATGAGTTGGATCCGTGGTTGATATCGTGCCAGCATATTTCTTGGAGGGTCTTCGGAGTACTTTCTGGAGAAAAGTGGGACGAGCCATTAGTGTGGTGCTCATCAGCTGCAGGCAATATTCGGTGCAACTTTAACCTGTCCGTTCAACGTTCGTTATTAGCCCCCCAACATGCACCCGCAGCCAGGGTGCTACAACGTTTTGAAATTCCAAACACCCATATACGTCATCTATCTAGCCATACATGGTAATCATCTAATTACGACGATTTTTGCCAGATCGTTGACGTTTCCCTCTAGCTGGCGTGGTAGCAAAGGACACCGTTCGTTTCCGCTTGGGTGGGGGCAACAACTCGGGTGCCTCCTCTTCATCCTCGACAACATCGTCCACGCCCTTTTCAGAATCACTGGCTTGATCGTCCTCATCCTCATCTCCGTCCTCATCTCCGCTCACCTCTTCATTTCCGGCATCCTCGTCCTCCGCTTCATCCTCGCTGTTTTCTTCCTCAGCACCCCAGATGTCGTCCAATAATATCTCTCTTTTCTCTGCTTCCCCAGGCTGCAATCGCACCAATTTCACGTCCCCCGCTTTCCGCAGCTCTTTCCGTCTCTTCAGTGTTGCCAGAATCTTCTCGTCACCTGTTGAAGAGGAAGGAGCTGACGTCCCTGGTGGCATGGTATACCTCGCAAATTTTCCGATACTCCAATCTCTGAGGACAATGCGTGCCGCACCAGCATGATCTAGGGCGCCACGCTACATGTCACAGCTATCAATGTGTACTCGAATTATATCTTCGAAACATACCTTTTTTATAAGCCCGCTTACGCGCGCCATCCCAGCAAGGAATGCATTAGGATCGCCCTTTGAGAAGGCAGGTAAGCTATATGCCAGCATTAAATCCTGGGTGTCCGCTCGAGAAACTATATGCGTAACTTGCATGCACATGAGCTTTAGTGGTAGAGATACGGTTCGGTGAGACTTACTAGCAAACAATGGGTCTTTGAGTCGATCGACCCGCCCACGACTTCGAAGCAAGATATCTTTTGCTCTTGCCTTCTCCTGCTCCTCATCTTTCACGCCCTCCGCGCGGACATACTCCAACCCAGGAGTGTCAATCAGCCGTATCTTCTTCCCCTTTTTATCAGGAAAATCTAGGACAATCTCGCTTGCTGATGTGGTGGTATAAGGGCCTTTTGCTGTAATCGCAGAGTTAAGATCGTATATGGGTAACAGATCTGCGCGTGCAAGAGAATTGATGACCGCCGATTTGCCAGACTGGACGAGGCGAAATAATTAAAGGTGGTTTAAGACATAGTTGATCGAGAAAACTCGCATTGGTAACTCCCGTTAGGGCTACAACTAACTCATCACCGGATTTTTTGGCTTTGAAGATGCTGAGTTGCTGCCAAACGGCATCTGATCCAAGTGCATCGTCCATTTTGGGAAGAATCTTCTTCGATGTCTTCGATGCCGGGGGTGGACTGGGTTTAGAAGGCAAGAAAGCCTCCGCTACGCGAAAAGGTAAAGCATTGTACGTTAACCGCAAGTGGGAGAGCCATTGTTCCAGAGACTCTCGGGGTACAGTATCTGGTAACCAAGTGCAATTGGTTCAATGCATAGCGTGGAAGGGACGAAAACCTTACCAATCTTGTTTACAAGAAGTAAAACATCTTTGCCTGTCACTTCTTTGAACAAGGCTTCGCTGATGCCCGCTGCAGGATCCCGAGCATCCACCACATGTAGCAGAACATCCGCTTTTTGAAAAACCTCACGAAGAGTATTAGGGCCTGCCGTGACTGGAATCACAGGTTCTGATTTCACAGGTTCTGCGGATTTTTTTGGGGGAGGTGCTGAAGGTGCTGAACGAAGGGACATAATGCCATCAAATCCTTGTCCATCATTTTGATTTTCATCATCGTCGACATCTATGATGTCTTTTCGAGAATCCTCGATGTCTTTGACGTCGACTCCAGTAATAGCAGCGCGCTTTTCATCTTTACGTCGCTGTTTTTCCTCTGCAGTCTGTAAAGATGATGTGCATCGGGAATTTCTTACTTGACGTCGTGTCTCCGCGACTTCAGCTAGGATTTGGTCCTTGTAGGGGAAATTATTTGGGATTCCGGGATCCTTCTTGGACTTTTTCTGTGCTATACAAAGACCATGAGCGTGATAAATAACCAAGCAGAAAAAATCCAAGACAAGATGGCTGTCTCGCAGCCAAAAGGAGCGCTTTTGAAAATTGATAGCACTCACTTTTTCCAGCAGCCTGGTCTTTCCGGGCCAACTTCTTAGCTTTCTTGTGGCTTTCAGAGACCTTATGTTTTATGCTTTGACGTTTGTTGGTTGTCCCTCGCTTGGACGTTTCTATTGAGCGATATCGACGTCACCAGTGAGGTTATTTCATGAAATTGATTGGACTAACATACTTTTACGAATTCGAGGCATGGTTAGGCGTTGTGTAAGAGCAATCTGAAGTCGCTGGTGACCTCGGATTCCTCACAGACGAATTGTCAAATCCGAAAATGGCTCGGGGACTGTGGGAAAAAATGGATATGGAGAATGGCAGGTCTAAGTATATACATATGCGCTGGTTCACAGAGGCCCGTACCCTCCCGCACTCTCCCGCACCCCTACCGACGATTGTCATAGTTTGACCCTTGCCTTGATCACTGAAATCCATTTGTTCCATTTCATCAACAATTATCATGGATATGCATCACGCACTTCTCATTCCAGACGTCCGAACCTACATCCTTGCTTCTGTCAAGGAGGATAAACAAACCAGTCGACGTACCTTGGCGATGCTAGCCAGAACTTGCAAGGTTCTCAGCGAAGCTTCTCTAGATGCCCTCTGGAGTGAACTGCATAGTATACGTCCGCTAGCATCGTGCATTTACCTGGCAAACACTAGCGATGAGGCACGTACATCTCATGTATATATTCCATGTGTTAAAGCTGAAATCATCACTTATCTCACAGCCGCCTACCGCAGAACCACGACATGACACAGAACCTGACTTGTCTATCTTCAACAAATATGCTCATCGCGTTCGCACATTAGACGTTTCCGGCCAAATTCCTGGAAGATCCTTGAGACGCTATGGTAGATACCCCGATGTCACCGACGATTTAGGCGCGTTACTCTATTATTCGCTGCCCACCCCCCTCCTTCCGAACCTCAAGCACTTAGTTTGGGCTCCTACGACAAGCCTCACTTTACTCCGCCATCTTCTCAGCCCACATTTACTCTCCCTGAAAATACCTAACAATCACTGGGTTCCAGAGTCCAGTTTATTCGCGCTGACTAAAATCCCTGAACTTTGCCCGAAAATAAAATCGCTGACACTGCAACTCCGTTGGTTGGACCCACTAATGCGAGAACCAACACAACCCTGCATATCTGGAGTGATATGCTCTTGGGGAAAACTCGAGGAACTTGACTGCATCCCCATGACCACTAAAGGTGTCCTCTGCCTATCTGTGTTGTCATCTCTCAGAATTCTCCGACTCCAAGTTACTACCCAATCCGTCGCCAATCTACCTTGGGATTCGCTTTCGTTTCCATTGCTCCATACACTTGAATTTCAAACTGATACCCTGGAAACTGCAATTGTACTGATAAGAGCAATGGAACGCTTGCCCAAATCTCTCAAAATTGATGTGTGTGCGGGCAATTACCGAAGAGGACGTTGCAGCCGGGAAAGTCTAGGGATTCTCCTGCGCCTCGTCGGGGATGCATCGCAATGCGAACTTCGAAATTTCAGCATGAATTTCCCATTCCTTCTAGGAGATGATCCTGTCAATGTCTATGATATGCTCCAACCCCTCTTCCAGTGTTGTGAACTGCGCACGTTGTGCATACGAATGACATCGCGGTTCACTCTTGGTGACGACGATTTGCGTATGATGGCTGCCGCTTGGCCACAGCTCGAGGAACTCGAGCTGGTTGATTTACGACCACGGCCTCGTGTAGTAACACCCTCACCTCCCCCTCTCCAACCTCAACTACCCGTGCCTGCTGTGGATCCTGGTCAGCCAACCCAACTTCCACAACCTCCGCCCCCTGTATTTGCTGCGGGCCCTACTCAGGCACCTCAACCCCAAATCCCTTTACCTGCGGCTGCTTTTCAGGCACCCCAACCCCCAACCACTCTACCTGCGGGCGCTGTTCAGGCACCCCAACTCCAAAACCCCCAACCTCAGGTTATCGTTCACATGAACCCACACCCATTCGCGGCACCACCTCCGCTGAACCCTAGTCAACTAAACCAGTTTCAACACCTACCCGTCCTCCCCCCTCCATTTCCCCCGGCGTTCCAAATAGCGTTCCATTCCGTCTCAGTCAGATCGCGAACCGCAGAGATAACCTTTCGCGGCCTCATTTCACTCCTGGAGCTATGCCCCAATCTTTGCTACTTTGACTTAGCCATCGACGCTACTAAACTGGATGATCTGCAGGGTCAGAATCCAGGTGGCGGAGTTTGCAACCGCCTGATCACGGGTGCCAGGCTTATCGACTCACCCATTGATAATCCCGCAAGGGTCGCTTGCATCCTCCTCGACATACTTCCTGAGCTTGATGACTTCCTTGGGTCAAATAGTCGACCGTTGTATCCCCCTCACAATATTGCACCTCAAGGTTGGCTTGCTGTTCGTCAGATGATGCATGATACCAGACAGGCGAGATCACAGCTTACCACCGGAGGCTGATTTAAAGTATATCTGTATGTATCCACCAAGCTGGTACTCTATGACACTTTCTGGGCTGATTATTACAGGGCGACTGAGGGGCTGTGGGTTAGTGTACCTCTTACTGTACCATGAGCATCATTAGCTATAGGGCATCGATGGAATTTACTTGGATCTTGTCGTAACATAGTCGTAGATCGAACAACTTCAAGTTCAAAGTCACGCTCGTGCATGTCTAAGACCATCAGCGGAATGGATTGTGCTACAGAGTTACTACAGAGTGCTTTGTAGTTGCTACAGCCGCTGTTGCCGTTTCCTGATGACGTCGCGCGCGCATTGGACCTGTATGGAACATTATTTGGAGGGAGAACAAGAACTCATCACCCAATATTCCATTATTATAATAACAACTTCGACCATGCGTGACTATACGAAAATAGTATACTCAGTCGCTCATTCGATAGAGAGACAACGCCTGAACGTATCGCAGTACATAGACTAAATACGAAACAACAATATTGGTGTTGAACCAATCATGCGCTACGCACGTGGTATGCTAGACAGCCGCCGACGTTGACAACAGGCACTAGAATGTAAAATACGAGTAACCATATACAATAATGAAACATGCGATCGAGAGTGATAACGTTTCGAGTCTGATCTGAACGACTGGCTAATTCCAACGCTACCACATAGGGGGAAAGAAAGTTACATATGATACACTATGAAAAATGAGGATTTAGACAGGAACTCCTTTTGGTCTTCCCGGGACCACCGCATTCGATATAACTGCCCACTACAACTTGTATAATGTAGTTTATAGCACCTTGGGGATATTCAAATCAACATGTCGCCAAGATATACCCTTGCATGCAAGGAAATGCCAGTCAGAGATGAGTTTCGACTGTCGTGCCGCGCGCGTCATCCACACCACGCCTCTCGCCTACATCAGGGCGTCCACATCCGAATAGGGGCTATGTCGACATGTCCAAAACGGCGGAGATCGGTGGCGGCCCCGTCGCCGTGCTCCGCCAGCTGGCCTCTGGCAGTGAGGGCTGCGGCAGACACGGGGATGTGGATGGGGGGTATGAGTGGAACTGGACAAGGACAGTTTCATGATCCAGCTTCGGTTATTATCGAGTCCCAGAACAGGCTGGAGCGTGTTGCAGAAGGAGTTACCGCATAACTCCTCAAAACGGACGGACATGTGTGAGAATGATTTGACAGGCACGTTTAGCACAATCTCAAGCGATCCGTAAATAACAGAGGGAATTCGTATTGACGGAAAGATCTCCACAATGATTATTGGTACAACAACTAGATTGAACATACCAATCTTGTTGTTGTGCTTGGATTCCTGAACGAATGGTTGGTGAGGCAGTTGTCGAAGTCTGCACCGACCCGTGACCCTGTGACTATTGCAGACAAACTGGAGTAGTGCTGGAGGGGACATATGGGAGCTGGGAGGTAATAAGACCCATAGAAATGGAAGGCTATGGAGGGCGAGGTCAGAACAAAGATTGTAATCCAAAGTATAATACTAGAAACTTCTAAAGAAAGGGCTCACCTGATGTATAGTGTTTTAAGCCGTTTTCCCACGAATCGCTACTCACCAAAAGCGCGTCGACGCGCGCCATCAAGTGCAAAACGTGCAAGATGGAATTGAGATTATTGAGATACAAGCGCGGGACCCGTCAATGCTTAGAGAGTAGTGTTGATTCTTGAACATATGCGTAAGGAACAAGGTCCGAGCACAATCCAAATTAGACGTATAAAATAAACATTCTCTACGGTATGATGATCATTAGAGACCGAGACGTGAGTACATAACTACTTTCACCAACTTCATAGTTACATAATTCACTCATTTAGCTTCTTCAAGTTCGTTCGTCGCCCATGTCGTACATAACCTTTAAAAAGTAGAAGATACGAGAGATATTGCGAAGCGCCTTTCCGCGTCGAGGAATAGATAAGAAGGAAAATATTAATTCAAGGTGAGGGTCTTTCAAGGTTACGACTAAGAGTATGTACGATGAGCACCGTTGGTCTTGAACGGTGGGCTCGAGGTGATACGATAAATAAGATGATGCGAAGATAGTATAACTTGAGTGATAACGCGATAATGAATATTCTTAGAGCACTGCGAAAAATGGGATCAAAAGCAATAATTATTTTGATCCGACTACGAGATATTTTATTGTACTCTCCTTAGGAGACTCTCATTCTCCTAAGGAGCTCTGACGTCTCGTATTACGAATATTTCATTATTCCTTGGTTGGTCAGCAATCGCTTGTATCAAGCGCGTCACATGGTACTTGAATCTCAACACTCCCCCTCAAGCTGCGGTTATACCGAGCTTGTTCAAGTGTTTGTGATGCTCCGGTTTATTGAGCGCTTTCGTGAATATATCCGCCGTCATTTGTGCGGTCGACAAATATTGTAAATCAATACGACCGATTTTTATTTGGTCGCGAATATAATGATTCTTTATGTCGAATTGTTTTGTCCGTTTATGGAATTGTGAATTTCGGGCAATTGCGAGTGCGCTCTGATTATCTCCGTAGATTAAAGTCGCCTCGGTTTGCTCGAAACCTAACTCATTATATAGATTGCGCAGCCAGGTTACTTCTCTGGCTGCATCGGACAAACATATATATTCAGCTTCCGTGGTGGATAAAGAAACAACATTTTGTTTCTTTGATCCCCACGTGATCGCTCCCCCGGATGAGATAAACGTGTATCCCGAAACGGAAGTACGGTCGTCGTTATTCGCAAAGCTCGCATCCGAATAACCGGTAAGAATATTATTAGTGCTTTCATTGTTGCACTTTCTATACGTTATACCGTATGTTGTAGTACCTCGTAGATACCTCAATACACGCTTTGCGGCTACCCAATGAGATAAGCCGGGATTCGCTGTGTATGATGCAAGTCTATAGACTGCATATGCTATGTCGGGCCTTGTGGCTACCGCCGCGTACATTAGTGATCCGATTAAAGAAGCATATTCGTTGCTTCTATTCCCTTTTTCGGCATTTTCGCCGATGGGTTCGAGTTTTACTTTGGGATCTAAGGGAGTCGTTACCGAATTGCTATCGGCGAGTCCGTATTTTGTTAGAATTGATTCGATGTATTTAGTTTGTGAAATCTTGAGCTCTCCTCGAGCTCTGTCTCGTTCGATTTCAATTCCAACAATTTTTCTCGGCTCACCGAGATCAGTAACCTCGAACATTTCGTTTAACTCATCTTTGAGTTTCTCCATTTGGGTTTTATTGTTCGAGAATAGTAATAGGTCGTCAACCCATACCGTGATTATTTCAATGATCCCATTAGTTTTTCGTATGTACGCGCATGGATCTGAGTACAACCGTTTGAACCCTTTAGATTCTAAGGCTCTATTTAACTCAATATTCCACTCGCGACCTGCCTGTTTGAGGCCATATAACGTTTTTATTAATCGGCATAGACGATCTGTTTCGTCTTCGTACCCTTGTGGCTGTTCCATGTAAACTTCCTCTTTTAGGATGCCGTTAAGGTACGCGCCCTTTACGTCCATTTGCTGTATTTCCCAGTCTTCGGAAACAGCTAATGATAATACTGCTCGAATCGTTTCGAGTCGGACTACTGGGGAAAATGTATCCGTGTAATCCATTCCTGGAATTTGAGAATAACCCTTAGCTACGAGGCGTGCTTTGTATTTTACTAAATCACCCTCTTTATTATATTTTTTAACGAGCACCCATTTATTTCCTACGGGAACGCGCCCTTTCGGGCGATCAACTAATTCCCAAACGTTCATATTTTTGAGTTGCTCGAGTTCGGCGCGGATGGCCTTTTCCCATTCTGGCCATTCGGGTGTTTTTCTCGCTTCCGCAATCGTTTTAGGATTGTCAGGTGATGTGCCGTCAAC
>CAKNEV010000273.1:0-39281 GCA_930272055.1 Rhizopogon roseolus | reverse complement strand
TGGGACAGACTGATTCGTGCATCACATTTCTGCTACAGTACAAGTATGTGATACATCAATATCACAGCTACTTGTGGCTCACCATCTACACTCCAGCACAATATCAGAATGTCTGGTCCATCTAATGACGACTTTCTTCGTCTCAACATCCCTCAATCTCACTTTTCCATCTATGCTTCCGCTGGCAATTGTCTTGCCGTTTGGAGATAATGCTATGCTCCACACTCCTGTCTCTTCTCCATCACCGCCATTACCACCACCACCACCATCATCATCATCATGCCAGTCATTGCCAATTGGTACGCTGCTCAGACTGGGGAAAGCTGGAGGAAGTTTGTGGTTGGTATCGTTAGTCATGGGCAGCAGAAGATTAATTCCCGGACATTGAGCGTTATTGCTGCTACGGGGGCATATCAGGATGGAATTGCAAAGGTGCGCTTCAGTTCTGGAATGTTGTCCTGGCATTAATAATAGAGAAGAACATTGTCAATGGCAAACCTGTCACAAGCGCATATATACGATTCAGAGTACACCACACAAATTATGTATGCTAGTATTTATTATCCATCCCACCTATTCCTAACGCACTCACAGCATCAGCATCTCCTTCAATGAAAATCGAAGGTGCCGAGAAGGGTGTTGTCCCAGTCCAGATCCATTTCTGCCTCAAAGGGAAGAAAATCAACTCTCATCACTGGTTCTTCAATGCCTTCGGTCCAATACTGCAGCCCAACGTATGTGTTCTGCTCGATGTCGGTACGATGCCTGGCCCCACCTCCATCCAAAATGGTCTATCAATTAGTATAACATCATTTTCTCCTGGTTTTCCCTGGTAAGTTCACTGTTCTTCCTCTGCCACGATGTATCTCATGCGAATCAGGGCAATTACTACATCGCATTCGTCATTGTCTCCAAAGCGCTCGAGGATCATGTTCCCAAGATCCACATTCTCAACCTCAACCTCATCCTCAACTACTTCCATCTTGGGCTTCTCATCGTGTGCTTCCTTCTCTCATTCGGCCCCAGAGGTCATAATGGGGCTACACGCTTGCGTTCATTGGATTCAGGCTCGTCGTGATTTACATGACTGTCGCGGCATTCCTGTTTGCATTCCAGAGTGTTGCACAGGCGGAGGGACGAGCAATCTAACTAAGGATATTTGTTCACGAATCCGATCTTTATGGATGTGGTACCCTCGCTGGCAGCTACGCTTGGGCTTTACATTGTCGCTTTTCTCATCTTTGTGAGTCGCTTGTTTACATTTGCTCTGTGTGTTCGTTTCATTTCATTGATGGTTGGTGGTTGATGGTCATTCAAGTTTGAGCCGTGGCATATGATTACTTCTTTCCTCCAACATCTGCTCACGGCGCCGTCATACATTGCTGTGTTGAACGTCTATGCGGTACGTCCCCTTTTCATGTTCATTGTGCGCGACTGACAGAAGGAACCAGTTTGCCAATGTGCTTGGGGGAACGAAGGACGACAACAGGGTCAATACTGATCTCAGTGTTGTCAGCGCTGGCAAGAGTGAGGACAAGAACGAGGTCAAGGTAGCATTGCTCACTGCTGAGACAGATATTAATGCGGCATGTGAGGATGCCATATATGTTCTCTTGTGTCAAAGGCACCAAAAACAGAGCCAAAGCCCGATCCTGCGACGCAGCAAGATAAGACATGAACGTGTTACTCGAGCAATGTGAGTGACAATCTGTTTGAGTTGTATCGAGTTATTTTATGACTTATTTTTTAGGGGGCAGACTCCTCGACAAGGACACTAGTGAAATAGTAAGTAACGGTCCTATCCCTGTCACTGTCCTGACGAAACACCCTCAGCTTGCCACCAACAAGTGCGACAAGACTGAGTTCTGGGAGGGGAGTACACCTGGCTGGTCCTCCGCTTGTATTTCTCTTCTTATTTAAGTAGGAAGTAAGCAAAATAAGGAAGTTGAGGTTTTCCTGACGAACCCCATACCATCTACCAGTGTCAAGAATCATCGAGCACACGCAATTAAACTCCACAGCAGGCAGATAAGGAAAAGAGGATGTGCACAAGCCAACGTACCGAGTCCAAATGCCCCGTGGGTATATCTGAGAAATCGGCAACTTATCTGCTTCGTTTGATATTACTGCAGAGACGGCCTTTGTAGGATGGATCGCCCATCCCTTGGAGGCACGGCAGCCCTGGACACCACGGCGTGTTTTTGGTATACCCAATCGCCCGCCGCACTTCCAACCAAAGTCGCCAGTCCCGCATTCTGAATAGCTTTTTGATTAGCCCTTTTCTCGACACCTTCTTCGTTCTCTTGAGTGTGTAGAAAGGTGGGGCTTTGGTCATTTTGTGTCGTAAATGGTTGACAGTACGACAGAAAGGGTTTAGAAGTACGGATCTACTCCGGCAGTTATGTAAAGGCGAACGATGATCATGAGCACTATCATCATGCTGAAAATGGCGAGAGTTCAGTCACATTGTCTGCCTCGAGGCTCATCACACGTGAGTGGGCGAAAGCTTACTTGGAGACTGATTAGGTTACTGGATCTAAATTATTGATATAAAGGTAGGGAGTCGACATCACTGGTCACCATCATCCTATTACACCGAATTACAAACTCTTTACTTTATTCATTATCCACAATGGATGGTCTTCCTGAAGAAGGAGATTACTATATCGTTACAAGTGAATCTTTTGGCACTGGCAAACCCGTTGCAATCACCGACCTCCCAGATGGACGTGTGCTTCGTGGAACCTTGGGGACGGAAATGGCGGTAAGTTGGTGGTCTCTCCTGTCACCCAGCATGCTCACGCCTTCACCAGTGGACAGTGAAGTACCTCGATAGGGAAAAGGGAATCTGCTCGTTCAACCATACCGAATGCGAAGGTCATGGGGGTATACCTGAAAATGAGGTATGTTACCTACCGTAAGATTGAAACTATTGCTCAGACGGCTATTGTAGGACGGTTCGCCCGGCCACGGTCACCGCTTTGAGGAACCGCAGCACTGGACACTCAAGAAGACTGATGACGGTATCAGGTGAGAGATGCATCATCCTTGTATTACCTGTTCTTGCTCAAGGGTTGCAGTGTCAGTCGTGAATTTAACGGCGTGCAGGTGTTTTCGCACCTTGACGACGACGGCAAGGTTTGTGCATATCCTCTGATCACAGAGGTACCCCGCTTAATCTAGTACAGCTTACAGCATCCCCTAGTAACAAGGGAATCAGGACCTGGGTGTTCCAGCCGGCGAACTCGGAGTAATCACTCACATCAACGTCTCGGAGAACGGGCAGCTTGTATGATTAATCTATGCAATGTTAGCATGTTTGGTAGCGGCGAATGTTTATAATTGCATCCATGAATCATAGTAGGTGAAGTTGGAAACCTAACATTCATACGCCAAAGTGAGTGTAACAGTTATCAGAAGGATACCCCCAGGATTGCAAGTCGGATATAATAATTAGCTTCTATTGTTTTCGCAAGGGCGTCAGTTGGGACCCAACAGCGCTGCGGTTGCTATATTCCTCGAGCAAAAACCAGATCCACTTTAAGCTAGTGAGGTCATCTTTACCCGGAGCTGATGGTGTCATGCCCATTCTCTAGTCTCAGCTGGTGCGTTATCTTGTGAGGCTACCTGACGCTGATGGTATCGCGGACCATCTCGCTCTCCGTTCGTGCGGCCCGAACGCCAGAGAACACCTCGAAGTCGACTACAGCAAATTGCGCACCCCCTGAGGACGAAGAGGTTTTATACAATCCGCGACGTCTCTGATTATCTAAAAATATGTAGAGGGAGCATAGACTAAGCCTAGAGATCCATGACGGTACGCTAGGCTGAAACATGAGGCGCAAAGATGATCTAAAACTACGATGAATACATCCCATCGTACTGAACGCTTACGGGGTCAGGACTCGAATATCACCGCGTCCTCTCCCATTCCATGAGCTCGGCCACTATCTTCAGTTGCTCCGTGTGCCACGGTGCATTTGACGTTGCAGGAACGCCTATATGGTATGTAGCGCATCCGCTCATACGCGCAGCTCGCTGCACGGGGTCGAGAGACTGCGATGTGAATAAAAAGTATGACTCCTTTGACTTTTGCGGGATGGTGTCCTCTGTATGCAACCTCGATGGCGGGGCCGCCGTGGGGGAGACCCGGCGGAAGAGGGTGCAGCGTCGATAGTCGCGAGGGGGCGGGAAAAGAGTATGGGAGAGCTGGAAGGATGTTCTGAACCGTGACGAATTTTTGCAGTTAGTTTAGCGCGAGATGGGGGACAATATTCCCGGAGAGAGGGATGATAGCGGTAATGTGCACGTGGAAGTGATAAGGAACGCGCTTGGCGGCCTTACTCAGAATCGACTCAGCCTACTATTAGCATAGTCAGTACTTTTGGGCAAATTGAGGAGAGCTTAGTGATGTGCCACGGCCCCCGGCTTTCGCCCAGTCACGGCTTTTGATAGTAGAATATGTCAATATCCAATTTGAGTGTGAATCACTTATGTAGAGGCCGTTTATGTCGTGCAAGCAGCATCAGAGACAAAAAAAATCCTGTGGATGTGAATAAATGTTTGCTTATGACAGGAATGCACATGAGCCGGCCTCGAAGCGGCGGGAGTGTACTAACCTCGACGTGCAGTAAGTTTTCAAAGGGAACCGCACGAGAGGATCGTTAAACCGTGAGAGCATTCATAGGACACCCGTGTGGAAGACCTTGGCCTGGCTCGGCTCGGCTTAATTGGGCTACATAGCCCACAACCTGAAGCCGGACTGTGTACTATCATCTGCACTTACCACGATCGAAAGGTTGGGATTTGACCTACCGTTTACATAAAGTAGATATTTCTGTAGCTTAGTCAGCATGTTACACGGCCCATGCTCTACTTCATCATGGAGCCAAGACGTGACGGTATGGATGGGCACAGCTTCCGTTGAAAGGTCATATGTTGAGTGCCGCCGCCGATCGGGCTCGGCCAGTTGGCGAGGGTGTTGTCGGTGAGGGATACAAGGGAGAAACAGGGAGCAACCACGTCAAGTTGACCGAGGACCGAGACACATTGTTCGTTTGATTGCAGAGAGTAGTCTGTATAGGCCTCAATTGTTACTCGCCCACCAGCCGCACTTCGTACCATCAATGTGGCAACTTCGCGTAATTCATTAGTTGGTTCATCATAAGTGACTCCCTTGGGAGCATCATGAATCAACGTTCGAACGTTGTCAAGAACAACGGTGGAATGTGAAAGTTCAACTTGAATACATCGACCGGACGAAGCACGGCATTCCGCATTTCTGGTATTGCCAGCAAGTTGGCAATTGAAGTGCTTTTCGCTTACCCCTAGTAGTAAGTGCTGCTACTTACAAATTGTTACCATCGGAAATGAGCAACACATGATGTCAGATACCCGCCTACGCCCGCTGGTAAATTGATTCAACGAGTCACGAATGTGGAGCTGGGCAAGTTCTCCTTTTGATCACTCTTTCCGGTAGCCATCCAGAACGTTCACATAACTTCTAAATGATAGAAAGTGTAGGATTACGTGTTTATCCCTTCAACCATTCAACGATGATTGACGAACTTATGCATTATGCATTATGCCTGAACATGTGGGAGGCGCAAAGACATTCATTCGATTGCAACATACGTGGACAGATCAAAGTTTAGTTGGAAAGGCCGTGGCAGTTCGCTCGGGTTGTGGCGGAGCGTTGAAGCTTAAAAGTCACCTTGAATCATCATCCTCTGATAGACGCTCGGCGACGTCCCGAACGCGCTTATCAGATGCCCACTCTTAATGTAGGATATTGATGCTTCCGCTAAGATGTGCGATCATCCACTATGTAAATGGTACCACCAATCTTTGTAAATCAGCCATGTGACCAATCGCGTCATGCTTATTTATTGAGAGACAAGGGGCGGTTTAACGGGCATCCACCAGATCTAAATCACAACTTTCAATTATGTCTATCCCAACGACTGAAATCCTCATCTTCGATACTTCAATAGCCCATCGTAACGACATCTCAGCTATTATAAACCCTGTGTTCGACATTGTTTTTAAGGCTGATGGTTGCTGCAGGTTCGTGCCGATCTTCCATCATTGATAGCACGGGTCTTAACTAATGCATCCATCCTCACAGGCCCGGCTACACTGGAGTGCAGATCGAGAACGAAGCAGCTACAGGTTATGTCTTCCTCAGTACGTGTCGCGTTTTGCTTGTCGTGTAAGGGTATCAATAGTGCCCTGGCTTCAGACTGGGAGAGCCGAGCGCACCATCAGAAATTGATAGATGGCCCCGACTACGGTAATGTCATCAACACCCTCAAACCCGTCTTCGGGGGCGAATCGAAGATGAACCATGTCATCTTCAACAACTATCCCATCGCCTTTGAAAGTCCCGTCACCGAGGTCCTCTTCCTCACCCTCAAAGACCCCAGTCATCGTGCAGAGGTGACCGAAATCCTCGCAAAGATCTCGAACATGACCGAGGGGAGACTCGTGTTTGGGCCTACGCTGGAGGATGAGAATGTCATAGTTCTTGTTGGCGGTTGGCAGAGCGTTGAGGTGGGCGTTTAATGATTGCGTTTTTGGACTTACTGATAATGATGTGTCGTTAACTTCTAGGATCATTGGGATACGGTCGCCAAACCTGAGCCTAAGGCCTTGATCGAACGGCTGTTCACTCTCGCCAACAATCACCATCTGTTCCACACTTCTTTGACCCCATATGAAGGAAATTAGTTGTTAGCGGTTGTAAAGGCAGCGAGGTCGTATTCGAAGTAGCTTAAAATGCACATCATGAGTTGCCAATGCTACATCAATGATAACAAGAACGAAAGAAAAGATGCACCAGGACCTGTTTTTCACTTCAGACTAGAGAGATACTTAGGTGTAACTAGCTATTACCCATTACCACTTATCGTACTGGTCAGGGTGGGAGCGTGTTCTACTGCTTTGAATCTCTTGAAACTCTACCGACATCAATGACTTCGTCCCACGCTGCCTGCCAGAGCTACTAAATTTCCTACCTTATCCGATTGCCCTCTGGTGTCCGCAGTTAGACCTTGAGAGAATTCCTTCTATATCGTTCTTAGGGCGTCAGTAGTGGCAGTTCTGCTTGTTGGGTTCCTTGTTGGATACATGGCGGCCTTACTGCGACCGTCCTGTCTGTTGGGAATCGTTCACTAATACAAGCACGATGCTGAAATAATCCAACTGGTAAAGTCTTGTATCTTTACCAGTTTACAACGAGTCTTAAAATCATACTGAGACTCTGAACATTTCCGTCCGAGGCAATCCTGGAAGTCCTGTGTAGAAATAAACATCTCGACAGCATCGGGTTACAATTAAAGGTTGCTGCCCACGTGATATCCAATTGTGAGGTGTCAGATAGCAGATAGTTATGTACGCATCCGCAAAACGAACTTCCTCTCTCATGTGCACTCTTCCTTCACGGCAGCCGCGACTGGAATTTCCACTACGAAAGTAATTTAAATTATTCTCTATCTTTTATCCAAAGCCGCTGAGGCCGGACTGAGTTGAACTAGTGGTAAGACAACCGGACCTTGACAGCATCGTAACAGCGGATTGATGCTGTGATCTATCTGCTGTGGCCTGCTTTTGGATTAGCTCAAGCTCTCACTTGGGAGGCTGACTCGGTGGCGAAACCGCGCGGCAAATCAGTAATTCCTTCACACCCTATATCAGTCATTCTCCATACATTCATCAAGTCCAAGTCCTTCACCTCGTTTCTCGTAAGCTATGGATGCACAGTCTAATCCAGTTAGTACAAACGTAGGACCGGTCGGGATACGGCTTTTTACTGACCTCGTAATACGTTTCAGGCTAACTCAATTCATCCTGGCCATCTATATCAAGGAAGGCGAGCTTCCCTGTCGCTGGACATCGTAATAATAGGATGCGGTTTGGGAGGTCTCTCCGCTGCATTCTGCCTCGCACAGGCGGGTCATAACGTCACCGTCTTAGAATCAGCATCGGCTATCGCTGACGTTGGCGCCGGCATTCAAGCAAGCCCTAATGTTTCGCGTCTGTTGATCCGTTGGGGTCTTCGCGAGCGTCTGGAGGAAATTGGCGTTAAGCCGCAGGCTTTGAGCATTAGGCGTTGTGAGTTTTGTCTGGGGTGTGTACTATCCCGGTATTTGCTTGATCTTATCTCTAGGGAAGAACGATGAAGTCGTAGGGTGGACGGAATTTGGCGATGCTATCGATAAGGAATATGGGTCCCCTTACTACCACGTACATGTTGAGTTTTTTCCCTCGATGCCTAATTAGGTTTATTTACACGTATACACAGCGAGCCGATTTCCATCAGATGGTGTACGCACTCGCCGAACCACACTGCAATATTCGCGTCAATTGTCGCGTTGTGTCCGTGGACCCGTCCGAACCTAGTGTAACTCTTGCCTCTGGGGAGGTTGTACACGCTGACCTACTTATTGGTGCTGATGGTGTCAAGAGTCTTACCCGGGAGTATGTTGTCGGCGGGCCTGATAAACCCAAGCCTACTGGAGATGCTGCTTACAGAGTACTCATCCCGACTGAGAAGCTCCTACAGGATGATGACCTTAGACCGCTGGTAGAACGAACGGAATCGATCATATGGATGGGTCCTCAAGGACATATCGTCGGCTATAATATTGTAAGCTGGCTGTTTGGTGACCTCCGCACTGAGTGCTAATGCAAGAGGTGGACAGCGTGCCAAGAGAGAGTACAACCTCGTCATGGTACACCCCGACGAAGGCAGTGAAGGGGCTTTAGAATCGTGGAATACTCATATCAATGCGGATAAAATGAAAGAATACTACAAGGGATGGAACACCACGTCAGTGACATTGTTTTCATACCAATTTTACGCTCATGTTCTGGTGGCAGTATCCAAAAGCTCGTGGATCTTATTCCTTCACCGCTTGAGTGGAAGTTGGTCGACCGAGACCCACTGCCTTCATGGGTTCACAAGGATGGCAAGTTGGTTTTGTTGGGTGATTCATGTCACCCAATGCTGGTTTGTGGATTTCGGATAGATACACATGGTGCATGCTGAGTGACATATCCTTTTAGCCCTACCGTGCACAAGGGTCGGCCATGGCGGTAAGGCAGAGTATCGAAAATGATACAACTAGTGCTGACACCAGATTCCTTCAGATTGAAGATTCTGCTGTACTGGGCAACTTATTTTCACATTGTTCGCACCGCTCGCAAATTACGCCATTGATCTACGCCTACCAGTCTCTCCGGTATGACCGTGCCACGGCAACGCAGGTATCATCGAGTCTGAACCGGTTCATATTCCACCACCCAGATGGGCCAGCGCAAGAGGAGAGAGATCGCGAAATGCGTGAGGCGATGGAGGATTCGTTCCGGGTTGCGCGCGGTGAGAAGAGCACGTTGGCGCTAGCGGGAAATGCGAATCAATGGGCTGATAAGAAGAAGAGCATCATTCAGTTTGGGTACGATGCGGATGCGGAGGCGGAGAAGTGGTGGCTTGAGAATGGGGAGAGCCTTATGGCTCTCGTCCCTCCAACCGAGGCGGTGATATAAACCGGGGGCAGCGCGAAGTTCTAGATGTATTTTCTGATGAAAATATGATTGCACTGTGTAAAATAGACCTTGGTAGACATGAAATGAGTGCACGCCGCTAGTTCGTGGGGTCGATGGCCTAGATTGGTCGTAACCAGGGCGAGATGCGATTGTATCACTGTAAACGTTACAGGAAGGTTCGAGGGGACAGACCTGATTCCGAAGCCGCCACACTAGATCTTGCCAAGGGCGGCTGGATGCCGTACTGCAAGAGCTCAGCAATAGAATCAGACAACTCATTTATGCTCTGGATCTCGATATATTGTTGCTACAAGGCGAAAGAGTAATACCTTTAACCACATAGAGCTTGATGAGCAAGAATTGGCCGCCGGTTCTCTAGCGCACACGATGTTCTATCCGTAATTAATGTCATGTCATATCATTCTGAATGCGTACCTCGGATGATTGGATATGTACGGGTAAATTTGAAGGGTTTGAATCTAGGGCAGAGGTACTAGATAGAGATTATATTCCAAAGAGCTGGAATCAGGTGCAAACGAAGTATGTGTGCCCATAGATTGACCACCACCACCCGAGGGTCCGAGGTCTGCAGATCTAATTCACACCTTTGACTCAAGTCTGATTAATATTAAGTCTTTCAAGTGTCTTGTACATAACACACTTGCGTTTTCACTCACAGTGTAATGATGGTGCCTCCCGTCGGCATGCAGTAAGCGGGGGAAAGTTAGCCCCGTCTTAGTCAGCAGCGCCTGGGTCCCGAGTGACGCAAAAGGTGGAGGCGTGGTGGCCTCCAACGTACACTCTCACTCAGCAAGTATACTGTAACCAAATATGTTGTCCATCGCAAAGTCTGCTCTGTGTCCCTCTCTGGCTCGCGCATTTGCTGCTCCTTCCACCACCGCTTCTCTCCACACTCTTCCGGACTTGCCTTATGCTTACAATGTTAGTGTTTTTTTTATTTTACATATTATGAGTCCGAAGGATGTACCTGAAACTTGATGGTTTAGGCTCTCGAGCCGTACATCTCCGAGAACATCATGAAGCTTCACCATACGAAACATCACCAGACCTATGTCAATGGACTTAACGCTGCAGAGCAATCTTACGCAAAAGCTCCCTCCGTCCGGGAGCAGATTGCGCTACAGTCAGCATTGAAATTCAACGGCGGCGGTGCGTCTCCAGCCTTCTTGACTTGATACTCGGCTTCATGTCATGTAGGACACATCAATCACTCTCTTTTCTGGAAAAATCTTTCACCTGTCAACGCTGACGGTGGCAAGCTTACCGACGGGCCGCTCAAGAAAGCCATCGAACGTGACTTCGGATCTGTGGAGAAATTCAAGAAGAGTTTCAACGCTGCGACCGCAGCTATTCAAGGCAGTGGCTGGGGATGGCTCGTAAGACGTTTTGTGGGCCGCGTGAAATTACACCATTGACGTCACCTGTCAAGGGATACGATTCTACAATTAAAACACTCGAGATCGTTACCACTGCCAACCAAGATCCTTTGCTGTGTACGTGGCGCGTAAATATGACATGGAATCCCCCTAATACAATTTTTACGTAGCTCATACACCCATTATCGGCGTTGATATCTGGGAGCATGTAAGTGTGAACGTTCACCAACAAGCAACGCCACTGATGTTATTAATTTTCATAGGCTTTCTACTTACAGGTATGATTGACATGATCATTAATTCAGCTATATTGAACTATTGCTTTCACAGTACCAAAACGTCAAGGCAGATGTACGTCACATTCTCTCCATTGTTTCGTGGGTTATGACTGACATGCATTTAGTACCTCGATGCAATTTGGAACGTCATTAACTTCAAAGAGGCGGAGCAAAGGTTGGCTGAGGCTGCCAAGTGATTTTGCATCATTGCATAGACACAGTCAAAATCACGTTTAAGTTGCAGTTAAGTAGATATGCTGTCCGATTTTATCATATTCAACAACAAAATTCAGCCAATCTGGACTTGTGGAACATACCTTATTTTTCGCAGAGAATGGATTGTGAAGCTCCTCCATTGAGACTGCATTTTAACATTTTGTGAATGTTTGGAACGTCGCTCGAGAAAATTGAGTCCGTAGATGGCATACATGCAATTCTGATGTAGCGAAGGCGGGGTGCGGTGCGCGCTCATCAACCGCAGTACAGATAACACTGCTTCTGCAGACATCCCAAACCCAGGTTGTATCTCAGATAATTTTCGTGCTAAGAATGGGATCATGATCTCGTCAAATACCACGGAGGAATCGCAGCACCCACCAGCGATGGAAGGGTCGTCGTATAGCCAGGACACCCTGGTCATGGTCTCTCGATGCAGAGCAGCGCTACTTGACTCGCACGACAACGGTCGGTAGTCATTTGCCGGTTCTCCAGTAATGGTGTGCACGTTCTTAGGTACGCCTTGCACGTTATTATTGATCTAACCATGTATCAAGCACTGGGTCTGTTCGGGGGGCATTGTGTTGTCTCAAGTGGTGCAGGTCTTCACTAGGTACGATTTACGCAACTGGCATTCTGTTGTCTCAAGTTGGTGCAGGTCTTCACTAGGTACGATTTACGCAACTGGCATTCTGTTGTCTCAAGTTGGTGCAGGTCTTCACTAGGTACGATTTACGCAACTTCGGTCCAGCACTCGGTCGACGAACTGGCCCGACATTCTCGTATACGCCCTTGTAAATTATTCAGGCGGGTCCTATGGACCTTTCGGCTGTCGGTTCTCCTTCGTTCTGAAAAAGTGACAGAAAATACGCCGGGGGCTCTGAGTTCATCGCCGTTCGGTACAAAGTTTCCCAAGCAGGCATGGACTCTGACGGAAAGAGATGCCTCGAGGCTTGTCCACCAATGACAGCATATGCCTTCTTGATCGTGTCTCTTCGGCTAAAGATGATGAATACACCATTGATCAGAGCGGTTAGTTTCCCCCATTTTCTGATGCTATGAGCGATTATTCTCCGTACGGTGAGTGTTCTGCTAACGTGTTTGCTCACGGGTTCAGAAAATTACACTATTGAATCCTGAGAATATGGCATGACATGTAATGTGTTTGACTCACTGCCCAGCCCTCCCTCCATACATTGCGCCTCCTAACATTATTCCCTCTCATCGTTCAAACTGACCGCCTACTTATGTTCTCGTATTCAACCTAGGCCATTGAGGTATTTTGGTATTAACATTGACAGATAGTCAAACCATAGCATTCTGAGACACGTGAGATTGACGTGCTATTGAGGGCATTTGTCAGACAGCCTTCCGTTATTTTCAGTGGTAGCAATCATTATTAATCGTAGTTTGAACTTTACTAATATAGAACGGTCACTCAAGCCCTACTGTGTATCTTACTACGAGCTAAGTATTATTGTCAAGCATGATATCCCCGGGCCGATCATGCAGTGTCTGGAATGTTTCAATACGTTGCCAGTGGTACTGCCAGTAACTGGAAGTGTCTACTGTCGGTCACCTTTTTGCCGGAGAATGCAAACCTGGCGCCACTGAAATATCCCTTGACATCGTGTATGAGGCAGGAGTGGCGCCCTCGGTACTGAAGTCATCCGATCACAGAATAGGTATGTCCCACCGCCCCCCACTATATGCAAACAGCTTTCAGGAATGTTTGAATGCTCACTGATTGGCTAGACCATAAATTAATCTCTTAGTTGATGGTGGCGAATCAGGTGACATAGTTGATCATTAATGAAGGATAGTTTGAGGATCCGATCATCGCCAACAGATAGCGTTTTGAGTCCCGGGGGACTGCGGGATGTTCTGAAGCACGCGAGTCACTCTATCGCTGGTGGGACAACCCGAAATCGGCCCGGGGACCCATAAATGCGTTGACGGTTCGGTAGCTGAGCGCTGAGCAGCGAGCTTGTTTCATGAGATAAGCTTATATCTGTCTGGTTTTCTTTCTTTCCATGCTCAACTATTAACTTTACATTAATTTGAAAATGGAGAGAAGAAGTATGGCCCAGAGCATCGGTGGCAAGTTAGCGCTGATGGCATGCCGCCTTCTTGAAAATTTGTATTTGATCTCAAAGGACCCATAGACTCAATAAATTGGATCAAACGCGACTTGGTCGATAAGTTCATCTCCGTTAATCATCCAGAAGTTATTCTCATTACCAATAAATACTCAGACTGTTTGGCGCAAACACATGGCTGAGAGAAAATGATGCATGTCAACTATTATTACTCCACGCACCTTGGTCAGACGTGGTTCGCGTATCGCGAAGCGGCAACACCGGAGAAGATGATTGTGGTTAGAGTGCCCCTTGTTACATGCGCGTTTGAATCGGCAGAAATCAGGAGGGAAAAAAATTGCAGATTTGTGATCTGGGAATATGTTGCGGTGGTCAGCAGTGGCTGAATAGAATTGCAGTTGACGCCTACAGATACAGCACACAGTTGCGCATCACCTGTGGCACACCACGCTAGTAGGCGAACCCTCCGACTCTGTTGGAATCAGATGAAGTCGGCCGACGTCAAGCGTGCATTACATTACTTCTCCCTGCAATGCTAATTTTATCGAGGTATTTTCGTACTATAAAACATACCCAATTCCCAAACAAATATCTCTGTCCTTGATATTAACAAATTATGAGTAGAATATATCCTTCTACTAGATCCCTCCCGTTCCATCAACCTCAAATCACTAGACTCGATTCTGCCCCCTCTATGCTTGATCGTGTGCGAACCAATTTCTTGTAGAATACGTTGCGTATATGATTGTTCGGTGAATTGATAATTGACGGATCCGATTGACACAAATGGAACAGAGCTAAGACTAGGCCATTCAAATGTTTCATGCAACCCTCAGGTGGAAGAAGACCGAATGAATCTTGATCACTTGCAGCATCGGAAGATCTTGAGTGACCAGCGGTGCCGGAATCTTATTCCAAAGATGTCGAGATTTATCATATCAAATCCCCATTTTGCTGCCCTGACCCCAAAGACAAAGCGGAAGCAAATTTGGCATAGATCTATCGCTGTCCGAGACCCCGAATCGTGAATCTTGAGCCTGAGATACGTTCTGAACGCTCGTCATAAAAATTATTAGCTTGGCTCTTGTACAGCCTTGTACTCACTTCAAAGTTGGACATGCACTGGTAAAATCGTCATTGATAACGGCAAACAGGTCAAGTGAAGTACACTAAGTACTTGTAGGCTATCGTAATGCAGACTTCCTACACGTGTACTCTGCAATATTGGTCTTAGAAAGTATGTCACAGGCGTTGAAATGACATCATGAAACTCGAGTTGGTTTGGAGAATGTGGCTTGAAGGTTCCGGTGTGCAAAGGGAAGTCGGGATTCGGAATCACAGTTCCACAGGTATGTTCAGTTGTTAACTTGTTCAGTTGTTTTCTTGTTCTTGTTCTCGTCAAATTACATGCCGCCTTGGTTAGAGGTGGTCTAGGTATTGACACTACTAGTACTAGCGTTTGCGCAGAAGAAGGCACTACTAAAAGCACCCTGGGGTCAGCGGGCACGCCACTGCCTCATGTTTTAGTTATGCTATTCATGCATTCAATTCGGCCGCATGATTTAAATGGATTTGTTTGACAGTAGTGCGGCGGAAAACGTAACCGAGGCTTGTAGCATTCGGACTTGAAGCAGTGGGCTTCTTTCTCATCACTCTTAGATCTAGATTCCTTTCTAGGAAACAACACTACGTGGAGCCACATTGAAAACAAGGGTCAACCGGTGAGTCGGGGCCCATCTGGCAGGAGAGCCTTCACATGCTCGTACTGGTCTAAACGGTGAGAGTCGCGTTCCTCGAAATCGCATATGCAGCATAGCCTGAAGTTTGACATGCCCATCTTCATTTGTAACTTTAGTATATGCACTCAAACCGGTTTAGAACTCAAGAATTCAGAACTGCCTAACAATGCCAGCAGGCTTTACATCTTCTTATCTCCAAGACACCCACCAATTGCCGAACGATCGCAAGTATGTGAAAACGATCAACAGAGTGTCAATGGGCGTGTAATATGTGCCGTGATCTAGCGAACCATAATGTGTGGGCGTCACCTCTTCAATTTATGTCTTTTTTATATACTTCCGTTTAAGAAGTCCTGATATGATGACCTTCCTGGACCTTTTGGTTTTGAATAAGAAGGTCCTCATCATCCTTCCTTCACCGTAGCCCAAGGACCCAATTTCAGCTGTATATTTTGTGCAACACTATCCTCATTCTCATTATGCAACGATACGAATCCCTTCCTCCTCAATTTTATCTTCAGGATCTCGCTGCCATCACCGGTCGGGTCTGCGAGCTCAGAGTCAATCCCCACCAAGCCGAGGCGGACCGCGCAGCGCGTTGTTGGTTTAACCAGTGTGTATCATTTACTTGTCCACTGTTTTATATTTTTCTTCAACAAAGATATTCAGGTGTAGTGTGTACGATGATAGGAAGAAGTCAAAATTCCTTAATTATGGCAAATTCGACCTGTTTGCTGCATTGAGCTTTCCGGACGCCGACTGCATGCATCTTGAAACTTGTATCATGTTCTTTTTCTGGGCTTTCTCGGTGTGCAAACTAGTCACAATTTGTCTGGCTCTGTTAGCTCACATCCTCGAATGCAGACCGACGATCTTTCTGATGAAGGTGACCTGCAGTCAAAACCTGACGCAGTGCAAGCCGGGCATGACATCTCTGTCAGTGTTTATACCAACCCAGACGGTCCCCGTCCACAATATCCATATGCTGCAATGTTCTACGAGTGTGTATTTTCATTGCGCCTGGGTGCAAAGTCAGTAACGTAACTGATGCGTGCTATCTAGCCTATTAACCCGATTCCGCGGGACATCAACCATTGGCGCCTACCATCGGCAAGTGAACAATATCCGACTTGAAACTGCATTTCTGATGTGTGACCCCATTCAGGTTCATCAGGGCATTTGAGGCATGGAGTAGCTCCCAAGTGACACAATCCCACAACCGCTCTCAAGATCGCATACCGTCGGTTGACGAGTTTATTCTCATGCGTCGTGCAACTATCGGCGGTGCTCTTGTTGAAGGTAAAAATATTTCATAATCCTTGGTTATTGCGCATTGACAACAGTCTTCCCAGCAATGATCGAGTATTCTCTTGATCTGGACATTCCGGACATTGTTTTTGAGCATCCTATTATTAAAGCGATGTCCGACGCGACAACTGATCTTATGACGTGGCCTAATGTTTGTTACTCGTTTGTTTGATCCTTTGACTTCGAGTGCTGACATTCACTCCTGGAACAGGACCTTTGTTCTTTCAATGTAAGGAAATTAATGTCGACCAACGAGATAATGCTAAATTCTTATTCTTATTTAGAAAGAACAATCTGACGGCGACTACCAAAATCTTGTCTTTTGCATTATGCATGAGCACGATGTCGGCTTGCAGGAAGCCATTAACATCCTCACTGAGATGTTAAACCAACGCGTGAACGATTATATCAAGCTCAAGAGTCAGCTTCCGTCATTCGGTACTGATGTGGATGCCGAACTGCAAAGATATCTTCATGCGTTGGAAAACTTCGTGCAAGGCACTGTATTGTGGTACTACCTTAGCCCGAGTAAGTACCGATACGTCGCTTCTTTGACAGCAAGCTTGACATGGTCTGTCGTACAGGGTACTTCCGCGGCGTTGATGTCACAAATCGCGAGAACCTCGTTGTGCCACTTTTTGAGAAAGGAGTGTTCTGATGACTTGTGTTCTGTGTCATATTGTGTTATTTTGTAAAATAATTGATTCATACTACCCGGTTTGTCTCATAACACCTCTAATGTTGTTGTAATACTAGATGTATCAGTTAGACTTAATGACCTATTTGTCTCCGTTCCATTTCTGTTTGGGGTGATGATTTTTATCTTCCTGCGCCTATATGCGCTTAACACGGCTTCTGCATGGGCTTTTGCTTTGTTGAGGGAACCGCAGAATCATTCCTTCGAAACCATTTCGAGCTTGGAATGTTGAAGATCTCAAAAATGCCAAGGAATGAACATAGGATACGAAGTAAACTGCTACGCCACTCAAAGAACACTCGATCCGTACACCCCGGGGAACGTTAGGTGGACATCATCCCCCTGTAAAAGCGAAGTGTTTGAACTTGACCAGATTAGTATTAGATACATCCGGAGCCCGATATTCTGGCCAACTGCGCGTCGCGATGATCGAGGGCTTAAGGATCACGTACACACGTGCGGCTACTGATCCGAGTTATGCTTCTGCCGCATGGCAATACATTTCAGCCACTTCTTCTGGGGTCTCTCAGTCGGTATTCAGGACCTGAAATTTAGGTCTGTTTAGTGCAACCTGACGCCCAGAAACCTCCATTGGAACTTTCTGGTGATTGATTAAATTTGACTGTGTTTTGCCTCTCAAGGTTTGGACCCTGAATAATTTCAGCGCTACATCCATTTGCATCAAATTTGTTCAGTGCCATTCTTGTGAGTTACTAGAGCGGACAATCACATGGCGTACTAGTATCCTGGTGTGTGAGTCTGACTTTATGTTCGTCCACCACTGAGCGGTCTCTTCGTCTTAGCGAATCTGACCATTGAATGGAATGACTGTTTTGAATTAGAAGGTGCGTAATACGTTGCCGCACAAGCGATTATTAAGTTACCACTGGTGTGTGTGCCAAACGAGATTTTCTTGGCACGCGGCAGTCAATCGCAGTAGCTCGTGTGCCGCGTCAAGGAGCATGTCAACGATCCATTTATCGACAAGTCGTGAGATGCCGCCCATGCGTTACTCACATGTGTGGACAGTATTGTGGTGTAGTGCTGCCAGTAACGAACCATCATGAGCTCACCGAAAGATATCCTGTGATGGGCCATGTGCTTGGGCCTGCTCCTCTCCTATGTAATGTACTCATGCTCAGATTTTCGAAACGCTCGGCTCACTTCTCGCGCGACTTTAAAAAAAATTACGTGCAAGTTGACGATAAGCATCCGCTAAGTGTGTTACTGTGCATGCGTCATCTGTAAAATTTCTGAGATTAACTCGCAAGCAAGGCTAACGAACTTCTGGCTCGACAGGATTGTATATGCGCGCGTGCGGTTAGGCGCGATTTGCTGGCAAAAATTGTCACTAGACGAGATCCATTCTTCTGGTTCAGTGGTTATGAATCATGGTATGTTTGCTAAAAGGTGCTAGCGTATCGGCACATAATCATGCTTTTGGGATCTCTATCATAGGCGAAGATCAACATCTGAATACATGCAACGCTCGCAGAAACTAATGCGTTTAAACCTGCAACCCCAAAATCGTGCTCCACTTGAAGGGACGCTCACCGGCGTGCGTATACCCGTGCCCCGAGTCAGTCCCTTTGCAGTGAACCTCAAAATGTGGCCTGATGAAGGTATGTGGACTGGAAGCATACTGATTTAGGGAAGCCACCATTCCTCCTGTTCTTCACACGACGCTGCCACTACGGAGCCGCTATTCTTGACCTGGGATATTTTCCCGGGCTTCCCGTAGTAGATGCTGAGACTAATTACGAGCATCCAAATTCTTGTTCTTCTAGCTTGTACTAGCACCATTTGCGCCAAATGGTGTAACATTCTTCAATTCACCAATAAAAGGAACGCTTGCTGATTGCGATTTTTTTTATCCCCGTGTTGAGCGCTATAGTCTTAACTTGCACCCAGTAATGCGACATAAGGAGAAATTTCATTACGGAGAGCCTCGGTGTCGCAACCAGTCATCGTGAAAGATATTCGGGCTCATCTACTCTCTACAGTCTTCTTCGTACGCTCTACCACAAAATCCTCGCCGGCACCACCTTTAACAGGCCGGTTCAGAATACCTAGCGAGTCTCCTAATTTTATCCTCTGGTTAGCTCCAACCTGTAATCAAAATATCCTGTTCTTACAAATAAGTACCAGGATAATGCAGGATCATATATCGGATAATTCAGGATCATACATCGGATACTTAAGTCAACGCGAGAAAGGTCAGCTTCATGTGCTAGATTGTGTTCCTTCAAGTCAACAACATATGCAACCGCACAGACTTTTCTTAGTGCGCTAACGAAGGGAAGGCGAAGTGCGTCACGTGCTGAAAAAGCTTGGCATGTTTTTATTTGGGAAAGTTGGAGTCTAGCGCTTGTCCTAGACTAGAAACGATTCCATCATGACCTCCAAGCGCAATTTCTTTGGCAAAGGGTCTGTCGAGGTTGCTAACGAGGGCGGCAGTCCAATTCGCCGCCTAGCAATTACTGCAGACAACCTAGTTACCCAACCATTCGAGGGCATCGACGTCATACCCGATGTCATCGACTACGCGGCCCGCACGCATGGCACGAGAGATGCTATGGGCTGGCGAGATG
Organism: Rhizopogon roseolus; assembly: GCA_930272055.1. NCBI lineage: Eukaryota > Fungi > Basidiomycota > Agaricomycetes > Boletales > Rhizopogonaceae > Rhizopogon > Rhizopogon roseolus. The sequence goes on along the minus strand of CAKNEV010000273.1, from coordinate 19,410 downwards.
TCGTTGATATTCACGAGGAAGTGAAGGAAGTAAAGAAGATGGTCGGTGGAAAGGAGGTCACTGAAAAGAAGACCTGGAAGTATTTCCAGCTGAGCGACTATCAGTACCTCAGCTTTGTGGACGTCCAAGAGCGAATATCAGCTCTTGCTCGTGGTCTTCTTCATTATCAGATTTCGAGGGACGATGTATTCAATATATATGCTCAGACGAGGTACGCTTTGAATTACTTTGTAGGAACTTTTGACTAATGTCCAGGATAGCGTGAATTGGCAGCTCATGTCTCATGCATGCACGACAATTGGAATTCCCGTGGCGACTGCTTACGATACCTTGGGAGAGTCTGGATTAACGCACTCATTAAACGAGCCTAACTGCATTGGTGTATTCACCAACGCTGAGCTCCTCCCTACCCTGAAGAATGTGCTTCTTAATACCCCATCGGTCAGGTTCATATTCTATGACGGTGAAGCCAAGCCAAATCTTCTCGACGATATCCGCAGCTCCAGAGAAAACCTAGTCATTCTCTCCATTGACGAATTACGCAGCATTGGTGCAGAGCAATCCTCTGACGGTTTGAAGGAGCGACGGCCATCAAGGGACGACGTGGCCCTGATTATGTACACAAGTGGCACTACAGGTCCTCCCAAGGGCGTGGTGCTAACTCATGGCAATGTCATCGCTTCCGTCGGGGCCGTTTACACGCTCCTTGGCCACCACCTTCACAGCGATGACAATTACCTGGCATATCTCCCCCTGGCTCACATTCTTGAATACATCGTCGAGCTCATCCTATTCTTTGTCGGAATGAAGACTGGCTATGGGAGGGTCAAGACCCTTACCGATGCCTCCGTGCGCCAGTGCAAGGGTGACCTTGTTACGTTCCGCCCCAGCATCATGGTCGGCGTGCCTGCTGTATGGGAGCTGATACGTAAGGGGATAGTCAGCAAGGTCAATGCCAGCGGCTCACTGAAGAAAGGCGTATTCAACGGGGCGATGGCCGCCAAGAAGGCTAATGTCCCTGGTCTTAGCCAGCTAGCCGATGCTGCTGTGCTCAGTAACATTAAGCAAGCCACCGGAGGACGGCTCCGTCTCGCATTGAGTGGTGGCGCTGCTCTTAGCAAAGAAACTCAGGAGTTTTTGTCCGTTGCACTCGTCACCATGCTTCAAGGTGAGTAATTTCCTGAATTCATTTGTAATAAGTGGCGTAATTCGAGGGCAGGTTACGGCATGACTGAGTCTTGTGGGATGTGCGCCATCTTGCCCCCTGAGCTCATGCAATATCGTTCGGTTGGACTGCCTGTTCCTTCGGCGGAAATCAAACTTTTGGATGTCCCTGAAGCGGGCTACAAATCCACGAACAATCCTCCCCAGGGAGAAGTCTGTATCAGAGGGCCGTCAGTCACCAAGGGCTACTACAAGCGAGATGACCTTAACAACGACGAGTCGATCTTTACCAAGGATGGTTGGCTTAGGACTGGCGACGTCGGTCAATGGAACGCTGACGGGACTCTTTCTCTGATCGACAGGTAATCCAATTTGTGTCACCATACCCTTCTTTCTCTGATACCCTTTCAGGATAAAGAATCTCATCAAGCTGCAGGGTGGCGAGGTGGGTCAAGCTATATTTCTCGTCACCTATCTACTGACGTCTTGTTTCTCAGTATATTGCACTTGAACAACTTGAATCCACGTACAAATCGTGCAATCTCGTTGCGAACATCTGTTTATACGCAGATGCTGAAGCCAAACAACCTATCGGTATCATTATTCCCCACGAGATCAACCTGCGTCATGCTCTCGAAGCCAAGTCCGTCGATGCAGATGCGACCGCACAGCTGTCAGATTTGTGTGCGAACAAAGCGGTGCAGGATCTCGTCCTCAAGGAGTGCAATACTATCGGGAAAAAGAATGGGTTCAAACCGATGGAGACCCTGGAGGCTGTTATTCTGACTGCGGATGAATGGACGCCTGAGAGTGGCCTCGTTACCGCAGCGCAGAAGGTGCAACGCTCCAGGGTAGCGAAGAAGTTTGAGAAGGAGATTAAGGTATGCCTCGGCCATTTTTGTACTTGGCCCACATTGACCACGAGCTATTATTAACAGGCGGCATATGGTACCCAGTGATCTCTTGTAGTTTAATCCACAGCTTGTTTGCTGAACTATTGTTTACTCTATTGTACATTGTGTATGTTTTAGCAGCATGATTGCGTAGGAATCATCTCGGGGGTGCGCCAACGGAGTGACAACTATGTATAGAAGTGATCCAGACTTGTAAGCGGTGCTTGCGATAGCTTATATAAGTAGTCCCAAACCCGGCGCGCCTGGCAGCGGTCAAACGCAGTCACCGTGTTCTTCTGCTTCTCACCTTTTCTTCCTGGCTTGGGCTTCATTCTCATCAACACTCAAGACCCTTATACGCCTTTTTGTTTTCTCTAACGCTCCTTGTATTTGTTCATTTTCTCAATCATCGCCACTAGTGCGCAGGCTTGCACCCGTCTTCTGGCACTAGTCCGAATAATCTGACCGTCTGCAGCCAACGTTCATGACGTCCCAAAACCCGGTATGCGTCCTGCTTTCCTCTCTCTGAGCTCTGGTTTGCAAATGTCTTACCATTCCGGCGCCTGCCTTTGTCTCGCGTAGATTCGCAGGAAACTGGTCATCGTCGGTGACGGCACGTAATCGTAGCCCTTTATTTCTGCCCATGTCTAGCTGAACTCGGGCTGTTACTCACAGGTGCTTGTGGGAAGACCTCCCTGCTATGCTCGTTTGCGTTGGGAGAATTTCCAAAGGAATATGTGAGTCCCTAGACACCGTCGTGGCATGCTGGCAGCTGGCTAATCCCAATTTCAAGCAACCGAGTAAGCTCTGATATAGTGGCAACGTTGTCCATGACTCACTGTTGGAGCCTCCCTCAGCTATCTTTGAGAACTACGTCGCTGAAATCAGGCTGGATGGAAAACCTGTGCAGCTGGCTCTTTGGGACACTGCGTCTGTGTTTCATTCTTGCGTAGAATATTCTTGAAAAAACTAATCTTTCGTTTCATGCAGCGGGCAAGAAGAGTATGAAGTAAGTGTTTCCGTTTCCGTTGTCTTCTTCCTGTTTGCTAATCTTGCGTTCTCCGCGTCAGCGCTTACGACCACTTTCCTACTCCAAGTCGCATGTTATTTTAATTGCTTTTGCTATCGACACCCCAGATTCCCTGGAGAACGTATCTGTAAAAGTAGGTTCAACATCTTGAACAAGTTTTTCCTTGGTGCGCCGTCTGTAGATATCTGATTCGTCCTGCCTAGTGGATCGAAGAAGTTCGAAGCATATGTGGCCCTACGATCCCAATCTTACTCGTTGGGTGTAAAGCCGACCTGCGTCCGCCTCCCAATTCTCCCGATATCGGCAACTTCGTGTCGCGCGAAGACGCTGAGCGCGTGGCGTCTGATATTGGCGCGCGCGCTTACAAGGAGTGCTCTGCCCTCAAGATTGAGGGTGTAGATGATGTTTTCGAGGCTGCTACTCGAGCGAGCATGTTGATGCGGGAGGGCGTGCCTTCTGCTTCTCATCACAGAAGGAAGAGCAGTGGCGTAGTGTCCAAGGGTGATACGACTGGCGGAAGCTGGAAGTGTTGCGTCGTCTGTTGATCGGTGAACGCAGTTACCCGCGCTCATTTCAGGCTCTTGTAGCTCTTTTCTTCGGATGGACCATACGGACTAGCTTTGCGCTCTTGTACATTCGTGATATGTTCGCTGCCGTTCTCGCACCACCTCTTTTGATTCCGATCTGGAGCTTACCTGTTCCACCACCCACCCCCACCCCCAGTAGTTTTTTTAATATCACAGGATCTCATTCGTACTGATTTCTGACCAATGCATAGCCTACTTTTCTTCTTTTTCTTTTTTCCCGTTCCGTTTATGTTCGTTTTGTTCTATACGCTATGTCAAAGCTAAGCCTTAGATTGTTCATGCCGAGCCGGATCGTAGCTTCTTTTCCATACGATATCCACGCGATATCTCTACCCTGCAGGGATATTTGAGTTGTTGGGAAGCACAATGAATTGATCAGAGAAGCTCCACATCATATATAAATTAATCCAAAAACAGTGTCACAAACAAGCCGTTGCGTGTACGTAGCTATCGTCGATAAAAAAAAATGTATTGAAAACGCGGGTAAAATTGGACAATCTTCAAATTGGAGCTTGTGCGTTGGAACTTGGTACCAAAAGATCGCAGGTCATATTCGTTCTCATCACTCTGCCAGCGGGGCGTCTCGGGAGACAAGCTCTTTGATGCGTCCCTCAGCGAGATCATACACCCATCCATGCACAGTGACTTTCTTCGCAGTTGGGTCTGCCCATGCGGTAGTGATGGGCTCTGCCTTGCAAAGATTATCGACTTGCATGATGATATTGGCTTCAACGACCTTGTTCAGCGCCTCGCTCGCAGAGCACGCAGAGAGGTCGAGGGAATGGACGAGGTTGGTGAGGGGGCTGAGCCAGCGGGTGAGTGGGGTGTCGGGTTGGGGCTCACCGCAAGTGTGAGCGGCGTCGTTGACTGCTTGCAAGCATGCAGCTGCGCCTCCGCAGTTTGTGTGGCCTACGAGGACGACTGTTGACGGCGTATACCCGTTAGATGGAAAATGAAAGGCTTATCGTAGAGAGGAGTAAGAAACTCGCCGTGTTCAACACCGACTGCTCTGACGGCGTAAGCCAAAACAGAGAGAGCGCTATCGTCATGGAGGTGGAATTGGCTGCGGAAAAAAGGTTGTTTTTAGAGTTGTTGACGAGAGTTGAATGAATTGTTGATACATACTTGGCGATGTTTCTGTGGACGAAAATGTCGCCTGGCTTGGACGCTGTGATGACTGATTCTGGTACGCGGGAGTCGGAGCAACCAATCCAAAGGATCTGAGAGAGAAGTGGTTGTAATTAGAGATTTGAAAATTGACGAGCGGGGGAAGAATGATACCTTTGGGCTTTGGCCAGTCGCTGACTGGGCAAAGAACTCTGGTCTGTCCTTTATCACGCTTTCAGCCCATTCCTGGTTGGCGTTGAGGAGAATTTCAGTGGACTTTTGGGACATGCTGCGGATGAGTGGAAGGTGGGAGATGATGAAAGGACGTCCACGGCGGTAAATGGCCCTAAGAATAGGCCCAGGATTGTATCTCGATAACAGCGTGATAAGCGAATTGAAGAAACTTGAAGGCGGTGGTGCAATTTGCCAAGACGACCAACAACGGTCAAGAGAAAGATAAAAGAATCTGCTAGTAATTTACGTGGTCTAGTCTAGACAGTGGCTGTTTCATGATCCATCATCCACTATGACGCATTAGCTCGTCCAGCAAGCAAACAATATTTATCATCCCCAAGCCCCTCAAAGTCCGTCTTGAGGAATACCAACAAAAAGACGGAGCGCTTCTCGCTTCGCGTCAGTGTCTCCTTTGATAGGCAGACCATAAGCCTTAAGGAAAGCTTCATAGCGTTCCTCTAAATCACATATTAGCTTCACTCGTCTCATCACTACACACTACACTCACTCGTGATGTGTTCGAATTCTCCCCTTGTAGCTGGGAAGCCCGCAGGTGGCTTCCCGTCTACTCCAACCGGCGTCTTCAGTGGCATCTTCAAAACCGTGCATCGACAATTATGCAGACGAGCTGGAAGTCTTTGTTGGCTGTAAGCGTATGTCAGCCTCTTATCACACCCTGCATCGACAACGCCAAACTTACTCAAGTTCTACAACCTTCTTCAGTGCCTCGATCTTCTTATCCAACTCTTCAATCGCAGGTCCCTTGTCCGTGTTAAGCTCCGTAAACTGCTCCTTCAATGCAGAAAATTCAGCCGCCAGGCGCTCTTGCGTACTCTCAATCGATGTCAGTTTCGACTTGAGAGCCGCGAATTCTGCCGCCATATCATTGCCACTGAACGCTGTCGAAGGCACTAGTGCGAGTGCTTGTGACGCAGCTGCTATCTGGTCTGCCATTGCCGAGAACGATGCTGAGAGACGGTGTGGCCATAGCGGCGCGTTCAAGCTAGCATAGTCAAACGTGGGGCTTCCCAGCGAGACGTCGATCGTAGGCGCTGATGACCCAGGGCGGGACTCTGTCGAATGGCCGTTTAGCGACTGGGGCTTCTTGTTGGCATACATGGTGGTGGATAGATCGAATCGACTCTAAAAGCGCCAAACTCCAAGTTCTTCCTGGATTTATGGCAGGAAGACAAGGGGTAGCGGGAAGTTTTTCGCTTTAACGTACGCTCACGGACACGGCCACATGAGATCATACATGACATCGCCCGCCTTCGCCGCTCAAGTTTCTCATGCGATGTGCGAGTGCTTTGCTGTCAAGGTGGAAACCCGGGGAAACGGACTAGATTCATTGGCCGCACCATGCCAACGGATGAGAACGAGCTATGAAGCGTGGCCAAGCCGGGCTATATTAAGGCTCATCAATGCACACACCATCCACGCCTGCACCCTCCTGCACCAAGCCAAGCATTCGGCATTCTTACTCGCAATTGCTTTCAAGATACCCGGTATGCTAATCTGTAAAACCTACGAGCACACCGGTTGCGTCCCACGTGAAGAATCTCCGACCTAGACCCAAGGACCGCATTATTAACTGTACCTTTCTTAACGATCATTTCGTTGCGCATTCCTCTCCTCCTCCTCCCCCTTGTATGTTCATCTTGTTGGATATTATGTCCATATCTCACTTGGTACGTCCATTCATCCCTGGCTACACAACCCGTACTAACTTACAGTAGTATTACTCACATCATGTATCTAGTCTTCGTCAGGCCATGATATTCGTCACATCTTTGCCTCACATTCCTCTCTCTAGACTAATCCCATTATGGTTCCAATAGTATTGCCTTCTTCAATGCGCCAGTGACTTCCTATTAATCCTTTTCATGTCGACCCAACCCCAGCTAAAACTTGCGATGCATGCCTCAGCTTCGAGAGTCGAGCTTAAGTCTCGGGGCATCGACCACCGGCGTTGGTGTGCATAAGACTCCTTGGGTACATGCTTATCCATGCGCCTGTTGTCACTGGGACGAGATCACCTTACGGAGGAAATTGTTACTTGTGCGTACATACGACGACGTGCTCAGGGCAACTCGGCGCGTTTTACAATGATCGTTGCATCCGCCTTTATGAGCACTCGAAGTTGATACAGCAGAAGAAGTAGTGGATGATCCTGACAATTTTTGACCTGTAGTCAAGCCCGCCAGAGGTCCCATCTTTCCACCATCCGATATTGGATGCGCCACATCTCAGGCTGGTCCGAGTCGTCCTGGTCAATCTGCTCATAATTACTACCCCACTCAGGCCCCTTGCTTGTGATGGTTATCGGTGCATCGTTGCTGGGCGTTATGATTTTGAGTAGCATCATCAAATTCCCTAGCATATTGGGAAATATCAAGTCCGAGCGGCGTTGCAGTGTTCGGCTTTACTTTGATGCACAGAGTTCTCACTTTGGCAGTTCAAGCGGTGTTTTGAAATTCGAGGGTGGCGCGATGAGAGTGACTGCGCATCGGTCATACTTGATACGACTACCAGTGACAAAGGTGATACCATCAGTTACCATAGGTCGTCGCCGACTCGGGTTAGGCCACATTCATGCTAATAGCCCCTAATACAAGAGCAACTTCTGCAAGTAGTTCTGTCCCTTACGCTAGTATGCTCAGATCCCTCATTTCATATTCATCTTGTCCTAACAATCATCTCTACACTGATACTATAACGATGAAAATAGCTACGAGGACATCCCCAGTATAGCAGAAAGTGCGACTTCAGCTCAATGCCACAGTCTACACCAAAGGCAGTCCATATCCTCTACAAACCAAGGTATCGCTACAGCAGGTGAAGACAGTACTCAACTTATTTGATGGCACAAAGTTCAAGTAGTATTTTGGAATTCGCGGGTTTATCGAATAGGGAGTAGTTACGCCGTCACAGCGGAGACGCTTTTTTTTTTGGCGTTTGAACATAGTTCGATACAACGTGTACATAGAAGTTGAGGCGACTGGTTCCTGTAATGTTGTCGGTTATCAAAAGCCGTCGCCGAGGGTGCGTCCACATGAGCAAACGGTTTCAAGAGCAAAGCGAGATATATAGGCTTAGCAGAACGGCAGAACAATAAGTTAATAGTGGGAGTGTACGGGGTAGCGGATCTTTGCCTGGGTGTTTGTTTCATGATACAACGGCAGTGAGTACGAGAGGGAGACCAGAGCGGGAGGTAAGAACATGCGGATGGAATGCAAATGTCGTAAATTTATTTCCGCTGGTGTTGGCACGCTAACGGAAAATCAGAGCAGCGTCATGATTGGTGAGCCACACCATAGGAAAGGGTGGGCGCGGGGATGCGCAGGCGGGGGGATCTAGATTCGACCGTCAGCCGATCACGCACATGACATCGACGGGAGCGGAGTACAAGTTATCGCTAGAAGTTCCAGGGGGGTTACAAAGGATCTGTGATTGTCCGTGTGATTTGCGTGAAGATTTTCTCGAGAACATCCGATTTAATCTAGTAGAATCGGCTATTTATCGGCTTCGAAGTCGTCTTGAGCCTCGAGGCGACAAGAGCAACTCAAAAGAGACAAAGGAGATGCTAAACTTGGAAAAACTGAACCGTTGATTTCGTGAACGATTCCGTACGATGCCTGAACACTGAGCGCTGAATCGTTGATTTTGTGAACAATTCCATACGATGCCTGTGGCCTGAGCGCTGAGCGCTGGCGTGTCGTTATGAGGGATGCAGATCGAGTAATAGAGTGATTTCAGTCTGGGCCTGATAGTAGTACCTATTCGTCTCTCAGGCTGAAATACTCGGTGAGGAATGGCCGGTCGATCGAAGGAAGCTTTCTTTTATGGTACGTAAATGAGCGTGCTCCGTTCATGACGCCCGAGAGACCCGCAGACGGAAATCAGTCTGAGCGGGTTTATGAGGCTGATGAGGATTCGTATCGTAACGACAAGTCACCTGGACCCCGGGAATTATCGTCTAACTCGGAAGCAGGTAGAACAGTGGTACATCGTAGATCACGATGGTCACCCTGTTCGCCAGTTTGTGGATTGGAAAGAGAGGATTATCAATGAAGACATCAACTTGGACCCATATATCCCATACGTCGCACCGAAAGGAGACATCGACGTACAACAATTGATCGCAGAGAATGCGTCCCTGGTTCCCGGAACCTTGGTCTTCCGGACTAGTTATTCTCGCTTCAACGTCAGAGGTGCTGATGATGTGGCTGACTACGCCGTCTATTCCATTATATTTGACTCCCCTCGACCATCAACCTCGGTTGGACACATCATCTTCCGCGTTCTACTCATTCGCCGACTTCATCTGAGTTTGTTGTTCTGGCTCGTGGACTCGGGACCAATGGGTCATACGATGAGGAAAGACTCAGGAAACCATATTCTGGATGCTTGTTGTATGTGATGGCAGTGCAGAAGATGCAAGATGAACGGCGGATGGAGCAGGTTGGAGCAGGGGTTATTTTTGAACAGGCATGGTTGAACTCGACGGCAGAGGAGAAAACCATTTATTTGGGATAGAAAGCGCGGCATGGAAGGTGAGCCAACCTCATTGAATTCTACCCAAAAAAATCCGTTCGCTCAGACGAAACAGTGACAACAATGCAGCTTGCTAAATAAAAGATGACTATGCCGTCTACAATCTGCACATGAGAGACTATCTCGTCCCCAGGTCGACGCGGGCCGCTGTCATAATCTAAGGAGTGACTTTGTTGAAAAAAACAATAAAAAATGCGGCAGGCGAGGATGATAAAAAGAGGTTGGAGCTAGGGTTATTTTTGAACAGGTTTGGCTGAACTCGATGGCGGAACAGAATATTGTTTACTTGGGTTAGAAAGCGAAGAGGTCGGCCCAAATATGGACCGGAAATTTCAATGAGTGCCATGAAATTGAACCGAGGGTTGTATTGGTCTGTTTCAGTGCGCGGACAAGAAACCTTGTTGGTAAAGTTTCTGCTCGATCTGCATGAACTCGGTCATTGTCAACTGAAAATCAAGAAGCGCATTGATTCTCAGGCTGCTCACATCGAGGACTGTTTTGGGGAGCAAACCTCCACAATCTGGATCCAGCCTTCTGCAGCTCTACTGTGGTTAATGGAAGTGATTTGGTGGGATATTCAACCGGTCCACTGCAGCTCATTGAAGTAAGAACAAACTTATTATTTTTCACATCTTTCTGAGTAACCTTCATTACCCTAGCTATGGAACTCTCCAAAACGTTCTCGTATATCGTATGTAGCGACGACGTCATATTCGAACAAATTCCTCCGTTTCCAGTTGAAGTCGACCTCCTGTCATCACGATCCACAGAAAGGTGTATGTACCAAAAGTCTTCAAGCACAATTGACTTGACCTGATTGTATCTTTGCACGACAAACTCAAGTGTCGGAAATTGACAGGAACCTACAAACATAATCACCACATGTGAAAACGAATAGCTCGGCGATGGACGAACCATACGGGACGACTTCTTTCTTTTTGCGAAAATTGGCGAACCATGTCTGTAGCAGAAGTTTTCGCAACAAAAAAAGCGAAGCTTACCCAGTTGCAAATCCTCTCCAAGCGGATCGTCATAAAGTAAGTAGTCTCCCCTTAATCGACCAAATATTTGAAAGGACGACAGTTCAGCTGCTTCTATATTATAGTTTGAAAGGCTGCTGAGGTGGGCTGGCGTAATTTAAGGAGCGAGCGTCGAAAACCGGCTGAAAATAATAAAAGACAGCATGACATGCGTACGAAGACCCAATTTATTTCGTTACTAATTTGTATAATGACGGGTCAAGCAAATGAAGTGAGACTCCAGTCACACCGTCAATTTCACTATTCTAGTGTTGCCGCCGCTCAGCTAAAAGCGGGCTCACTGCCGCTCCGCTTGTCTAAAAGCTGAACGAAGCTGAGAATTTAGCTTGCCGCTCGTGTGGCTTTTGTCTTTCACATGCTTGTCGCTTGCTCCCACTTCGAGCTGCTCGAGCTGCAGCTTTCTTACCATTTTAGACCACCTTCAAGTCAATCGGTCGATTGGACAATATTAATCCTCGATATAATGTTACTCGCCCCGCTCTGTTTCACCCAAAGTAATGTGATTCAATCATATTACGCAATCTGATGTCAATCTGAACGCCTACTCTTTTACGTGGCATTCTAGGTTACTTGTTTACATCAATTGCCATACTCCACTCACCCATGGTCAATATAAACTGGTAGGTACTAGATCGTTGTTGTTACTATCATTACTATCATTATCGTGTGCAGACATTCGAAGCAGGACCCACAGTCTGTTCAAACGTCTTCGAATACCTGTTTCTCTGGCATGGAGCATGGGCCGCCCAGCGTCAGTGCTTTTTAGCCCCCTCTACGCATAATTGCGCCCCTGCAGATGGCATCCCTGCATTGTATGCCTGCGGAGGAACTGAGAAGGTGCTGTTCTCGCCTTTTGTGCTACTGCGCATTTTATTTTGCGTAGGTCCAGCTACTTCTGCGAGCTTATCAAATTATGGACCTCACCTCATTTAACTGGATCCCCTTGGCATTCTTGATGCGGATCTCGCAGACGTTCACCCTATAGAGAAACACGCTCAGTGTTGGGAATCAACGACTAAGGTATAAACAGCGATAATCAGAAAGATAAACTAAGAAACACGTGACTAAACAAAACATGTTCGAGTGCGAGTTGCATCGCCAACACACCCTCCTGAGCTGGAACATAGCCGCTACGGTTTTACTGAGCGCGACTTGGACAAGCAGATTGCTCTTGGTCCTGGTATTCTTCCCCACTTTGCCGCACAAGATCGCAAATCTATGAGTTTGAGGGAGATTATCGCATCCCCCAAACTGATATACTGTGTATCGTGTTTCAATCATTTATCCAACTAAAATGCTGATTCTTTTTTGGTAGGCAGTGTTGTGGGCGCCCATATGTTCACATTCCAGAATCCAGATAAGGACCAATGTGATTAGGTCAGGGCAACCGTCGCTTGAGCTCCAGCTTAAGCGGAGCGAAGCCAAGCCAAGCTATGGCTACAGCTTCAATCGCGAGAATAGCTGCGCTGAGTTGAGAGGAGCGGCAGCAACACTAAGTTGAAGTTATCGGGCCTATGCTGCCTGGCTGTGTAACGAACGACTGGGTAAGAGCACGTGTTCGCCTCGAGGCACAGAGCACTTGCGTCGCAGTAACAAAGCAAAGGAAGTTCTTCTACATCCGAGACCGCAACAGAAATTCAGAGGGACCAAATACAAACTTCCATATCATCGATCCTGTCATCTCGCCTTCCATTTCCCCCTCATCATCGCTGGAGTTCACACACTGGATATTGCTCGCAGTAGTTGAAGTGGTGGAACCCTCCTGAGTGAAAGATAAGGAGGCTATAATGGCAACGCTGCCGTGGTAGGATATCATTAATCTCTTAATAGATTCAGGTTATAGATGTGCTTTGACCCGCTTGGTTACTATACTGACGAATTGCTTGCAGAGACACTGGCACCTTGCTATATTTAAAATCGCGTCGGGACCAGTTTCATTCACTTGAAAGAATCGTTGTATACTCACTATAGTACAATGCTCACGGAAGGAAATTTGATCCCCTCGCAAACATTCAGCACATTTTCGCGGCCGTGCATATCTAACCCTGCCTCAGCTTTCTTGGGGGCATATAGATTCTCCTTTATACATCGGAGGTTATGTGTGACATTGAGGTGGTTACCTTGCGCGTTGGGCATTCACGTGACAGTGATAGGGCGCGGCACTGTAAAGATATCGAAACAGGTGTTAAACCTGTAAGTCGGGAGTTGAAGAATTTAGATGCACGTCCTCTTGTGCGGCGTAACCCAAAGTAACACAGGTCATTAATACTCATCAGGAAAGGAGTTGGTGACTATGGCATTGTATAGCCCCGCTAGAACTGTTGATAACCATTATTACAAACCATCGAAAATAAGACCACGACTGGGAAATCACTACAACATGGATGGCTATGTATAACGTGTACATCGCATCTTTGTTGGACCGCCTGATAACGAACTCGGAGGCGTGATGTTCCTTGGAAAAGTAACATTGTACAGCAAGTTCTTCCATTTGCAACATAGCGTCAAACCCAAAATGCACAAAAAAACGGAGGATGGACTTATCAGTGACAAAATCCACGCAGTAGGCGTCATCTGTGTGACTGGGGAAGTCCGACTTAATGATGTACATTTTGAGGTCCCAAAACTGGTGTAACGATGTATCATCAAATGAACGAGTCCCGAGTGCATGTCGGACTTACCTTGACGGTCGCATCCTTGCTGGCACTGACAAGCATTCGCGAATCTGCGCTCCAAGCGAGTCAGTAGACGGGGCCGACATGTCCACGCAGTGTACAAATTTTCCCAGCTGACCAGCACCTACAAGGCAACAGAAATATGAGTGAAACTGCTATTAAACATGGTACAATTATGTTACCCAACTGCCGTTCTGCCGGCAGACTCCGGACCCGGCGGCCCGCGTATTTTTGAGTCAGCAATGATGGACTGAGATGAAGTTGGACATTTCTTCCTCATCGTGATGGACAGCGACGAAGGGTCTGAGCTGTATGCCTCAGACGTCGAGCATGAATACGCCAACATTTTAAAAGCCGATTCCGATGGTCTAATTGACTCCTACAAGCCCTCCTTCGATGCCTACTTCACGCATGCTTCCTCACGCACGCGCACGTCTACGAATATCTTTTCCCAACGTGTCGTGTCCCTCAGCCCTGAAGAGCACAATTCTGCTCTCGCACGAGCTTCTGCGCATGCATATGCGCCGAAGGTTCCCTTCGATGCTTCAAATTTCAAGAGATGGGCCCGCGAGCTTAGCGAAGGCTTTAATCTATTGTTCTATGGACTGGGCTCAAAGCGCAGCATCCTCAACGACTTTGCAAAGCACATGTCAAGGCGTGGTCATGTTGTTGTAGTCAACGCGTTTCATCCTTCGGTGACTGTTCGCGATATGCTTGCATCCATCGCACGCGTTCCAGGTGTACAATCTACCTCCAGTTCTACTCCTACCCTAGAGCGCATAGCAGAGCACTTCGCAGACTCAGACAGCCCCCATCTCTTCCTCATAGTTCATTCTCTTGATCACTCTTCAAAACTCGCTCGTGCAATCTCCTCGCTCGCACTCAGCCTCCACATTCACATTACTGCGTCTATGGACAGGTTCAACGCGCCACTGCTCTTTAGTGCATCTCAGCTCGCAGCTAGGAAGGGCTCCACTTTTTCTTCGCATCGTGCTACAACAAACGTAGGATATAGCTGGCTCTGGCACGACCTTACCACTCTTGCACCATACACCTCTGAGCTCGCATTTGCTGACCCTACCTCCATTTCTGGTGCCTCATCTTCTCGTGCACGAGTTGATATCACCAACCCTGTCTCTGGTCCCCTGACAGAAACGGCGGCAATGCATGTCCTCGCAGCGGTGACTGCTAAAGCCAAGAAACTGTTCTCCTTGCTTGCTGCAAAGCAGCTCGAGAATGCCAAATCTTCTGACGCCGCAGAGGTTAATACCACACATAACCCAAATGATCAACAGCATCTTGGCCTGACTTATGATGTTCTCTTTACTTTGGCACGGGATGCGTTCATCGCCACGAACGATACTGCTCTCAGAGCTCTTCTTGGCGAGTTCAGGGATCATGGGCTTGTGGTCAGCGCATCACAACCTGGTACTGGTGGAGGTGAGGTGTTGTGGATACCTTTGAGGAAGGAGAGGCTGTCAAAGCTAGTCGGGACGCTAGATGGTATCGGAACGTGATCACATGCCGCTGGAATAGATGATAATCTGCGGGTGCTTGTCATAAATACATGTTACCCTCGAATTCGTGAGGAAGAACGGATCCTAAGGTACGTTTAAGGTTCAGCAACAAACATAGTTTCTGTGTTTTCCACATCTCTATACAATAAACTCGAAACGCCAGCGGGTCGGTGGCTATTGCGTCCAGCCCCTTATTGAGTATTTCCGAGCCGATTGTACTTCACTTCTTTCTCATCGTCTGCGTCTGCGCATCGCATTGTCGTGCTCCTTATAGAGCATTTTCGACCCCTTCATTCCTATCAGCACACCCGCCTGTCATGCTTGAAACATGGCTGCGGGAGGGTGGGGTTTCGACTCCTTGCCTTAGAGATTTTTTCTGATAAGCTTAGCAAATTTGTTTTTGGTCGACAACTGTCGTGCTTGAAACATGGCTGAGAGCGGCGTTCGACTCCCCGCTTGTCATGCTCGAAAAATGTCTTTGGACTTTTTTTTGATAAGCTCAGTAAATTTGTTTTTTGTCTCGAATTATCATGCTTCCATTTTCAACATCGACAACTACCAGGTAGTGTATCGGATAAGTACTCCCGCTGGTCATGATGGAAACATGGCTGAGGGAGAACGGCGTTCGACTCCTCGCTTGTCATGATTGAAACATGACTTCGGATTTTTTGTTTTTGGAAAAGCTCAGTAAATTTGTTTTTTGTTTGGAGTTTTCATGCTTCTATTTTCAACATCGACGACTGTCTGATGGTGGATTGGATAAGTACTCCCGCCTGTCGTGCTTGACACATGGCTGAGGGAGAGCGGCATTCGACTCCCTGGTCATGCTTGAAACATGTCTTGGGACTTTTTTTGATATCAGTAAATTTGTTTTTGGTTTCGAATTATCATGTTTCTATTTCAAAATCAACAACTATCTGGTAGTGCATCGGATAAGTACTCCCGCCTGTCGTGCTTGAAACATGGCTAAGGGCGAGCGGTATTCGACTCCTTGTTTGTCATGCTTGAAACATGACTTTGGGAGACTTTTTTTATAAGCTCAGCCAATTTGTTTTTTCTCTCGAATTATCATACTTCCATTTTCAACAAGGATAACGATCTGGTAGTATATCGCATAAGTACTCTCCCTTGTCATGTTGGAAACATGGCTGGGGGAGAGCGGCGTTCCACTCCCAACTTGTCCTGCTCGAAACATGACTTCGGGAGACTTTTCTTATAAGCTCAGTAAATTTGTTTTTCCTCTCAAATTATAAAGCGAAGGCCGCCTGAACGCGGCAAAGCCGGCTACGGTCTGAAACGCGATATCAGCGCGCAAATCCCAATATTTAGCTATAAAACATTCGAAAAACATCTGATAAACATGTGATGAATTACCCCTTTAGGAAGTAATTGTTCATGTTTTTCAGATGTTTTTCGAATGTTTTATGGCTAAATATTGGGATTTGCGCGCTGTGAATGCATTACCGAAGTGGTTGATAGCATTACGATGGAACGACATATTATAATTGACTTGGGACCAAAAAATTCAATCGATCTTTGGACTGGATCAACCAACCACTACAATGGAACGACGTACTGTAATTGACGTAGGACGAAAAATACACTCAGGTTGATAGCTATATATGGAAGTATCGGACCAAAATCACCAGAATTTCCTCAGGAGTACACGCCCATCCAACATCGAACTTCCTTGCATGTTATTCCTCCAGAATGTCAGCGGTAACGAAACCCAAGTCAGAGCCTTTGGCAGACTTGAACCCGCGCACTACATCCTATGAGTTCCTGGGCCCACCGGGCGCGTTTCTCATCTCGTTCGGCGTTCCTTTCATGACCTATCTCCTCTACTTTGGTTGTTCAGAAACGTCTGGCGGCTGCCCTCCTTCTTTTCCATCCATTCCAGACCATTTTGTGGCGGCATTGAGCGACAAGTCATTCTGGATAAGTCTATGGGACACTGAGGCCGGTTTGATGTACTTGGCGTGGTACGCATTCTGCGTTGTTGCATGGGCAGTGGTACCCGGAGATTGGATCGAAGGAGTGACCATGCGGACTGGAGAGAAGAAGAAGTACAAAATCAATGGTTCGTGCCAGATAACGAATGCGAGCTGTTGACACCGATGCCGTTCTTCATTCAGCTTTCTCAACGTTCCTCCTCGCAATGGGTATTTCCTGTGGTTATATCCTTCGCAATGGTCCCGAATCGTTCACCTTCATATACGAGAAGTGGATAGGATTTGTTACTGCATCGCTTATTATGTCGGTGGTGCAGGCCCTTTATGTGTACGCAAGATCATTCCGCTCGGGCGCTCTGCTCGCACTCGGCGGCAACTCGGGAAATTTCATTTATGACGTACGTTTTAAACTTGTTTTGGTGCTATGCAGGCTTAAGTAGGACTGTTTAGTGGTACATTGGTCGCGAATTGAACCCCTCCATCGGCTCCTTTGATATCAAGTCTTTCAATGAGCTGCGCCCTGGTCTCATCCTATGGGTGTTGGTAAACATAAGCATGGTCTGCGAGCAAGCTGTGCGCCGTGGGGGTTTCGCAAACGTGACCGACTCGATGTGGCTTGTACTCGCATTCCAGACTTGGTATGTCGCAGATGGACTTTATAACGAGGTTCGTCTCCCCATCCTGTACAATTATTTATTTCGACTTCGCACTAATACAATATGCAGCCCGCCATTTTTACCACCATGGACATCACAACGGACGGCTTTGGATTTATGCTTGCCGTGGGCGACCTTACTTGGGTGCCTTTCGTGTACTCGCTGCAGGCACGCTACATTGTGTTCAAGCAAATCGAGCTTGGGCCCGTTGGTACCGCTGGAGTTCTTGGACTGAACCTCCTTGGATATTACATTTTCCGCGATGCTAATGGAGAGAAGAATGATTTCAGAAATGGACGGAATCCTAAGAGTGAACAGTTTCTCTCTCTCCGTATATGTTCTTCAGTGATGCTAATGCGTCACTGTTTAGATTTGAAGTACTTTACTACGTCCACAGGTTCGAAACTTCTCACTTCAGGGTGGTGGGGTCGATCGAGGCACCCTAACTACTTGTGAGTTCCATTCCTTCTTCCTTGCTCTTGAGATCTGATGCGTGGGTATAGTGGTGACCTGTTGATGGCACTTGCGTGGTCACTTCCTACGGGGTTCGAGACGCCAATCACATACTTCTACGTTGTGTATTTCGCAATCCTGCTCATCCACAGGCAGCGCCGTGATGATGAAAACTGTGAGAAAAAGTGAGTCGGTTCTTGTATTAGTATAGTTGTTATGCGCTGACCAGTGGATATAGGTACGGTGAAGATTGGGAGACGTACAAGAAGTTAGTGCCGTACCGTATTATTCCATACGTTTACTAGGATCGGACTTTTGAGACTGCTGTTAAACGTTGTGACCGGGAATAACGAAGGTTCATTACTTAGTTCACCCCATGGAGAGCGGATGAACAATTGCGCAACCAGGTGGGCCTTTACCGCAATCGATTCCGTTGGTTAGTGAATACAGATGCCCTCGATCTGCCTCCTCGATACCAACCGCTTCGGGAGGAATCTGAGATAACAAGGACCTTCGCGGCGGATTCGAGCAATTTCCGCCATCACGGACGTAGTAATTGTTCTCTTGGCTTCAATTGATGTAGTACTGCGCTAGCCTGATATATGTGATGGTGCTACAGTACATGATGCATCCCATTGCACGATCATTAGGTATTACTTTCGTTTCTGCGATGAGAATCAAGGCCTTCATTATGATTATTCGGGGTACTAGCATGAAGCCGTCAATTTGGATGACGTCGTTAAGATGCTGACTAATCAAGTTCATACTAATCTCCACGATCGTTGTTGTACACTAGGGTCGGGCGCTGCCCGACGAACACCTTGCGAAGTCCCGTCGCGCGGGCCAAAATAATGATAAATACATATCGTCTGATTATGAGAGAAGGTTCGAGGTGGAGAAAAGAAAGCTAAGGCTATAGTGGAGTATGTGTTCTTTGGCAAGTATAGTATTTCCCGTTATAATAATTTTTCTTTGTGTTGTCAGCGAGTGTAGTCTCTGACGGATGACGTGTGAAGAGGTTGTCCTCGAAATCTCTTAAGAGGCGGATCGTATCTCTTCCTTTGCTCCGAGATAGCGCAACATAAGCGTTGAAGGGAGATAACGCAAATTGAGCCGTTTTTCCATGACATGGTTGATTGTTTGTCCCTGTGACTTGAAATCGGTGACATCACAGATGGACGATGAAACACTTAACTGGCCTATTGACGACGAGTTCATCGCAGAGCTTGATAGTATCAAACATAACTATCAAGCTGATCCACTTGCCGTCTATCACGATGGCCATCTTATCGAACCATCGCATACCAATGCTATGATGAACGGAGCTAATAGATTGTTGAAGTTGAACTTGCAATTCGTCATTGGCGCATTCAAGACTTCGACAGCTTTCAAGCCCCGTACAGAAAATAGTTATCCTGCGTCCTCATGCCATCCATCATACAAGTGGTTATAAACGACCTCACCCTCATAATTCCGCGGAACCAGAAGAAAAGAAGTTGCGATCCGAAAAGGCTTAGGTAATGAGAAAGCTTGAAAGGTGTTTCGTCA
>CAKNEV010000272.1:0-39678 GCA_930272055.1 Rhizopogon roseolus | reverse complement strand
TCACAAATATTTTCATAATTTTACGCTTTCTTTTGAGCCAGCGCAGCCCATTTTTCAAAAAAGCCGGCTTTTAGCCGTGGCAACACTAACGCAGGCGAGTGTACGAGGTAGAGTTAGCACGGTGGGAAACAGAACGAGCAGAAGGCTAGATGGAGAACCCAAAATGGCGCCCAACGTGCAAACTCGACAAGGCCGCTATAAGCCGTCGGAGATTGACGGAGGCAGAAGAAACCGGATCTGGTAGTTACGTAATGATTGCAGAAATTCATTTACCTTTTCCGGGTCGACGCGAATGACGGTGTTTGACTTGAATTTGCAACATACATACCCATTGTGCAATAACAAGTTGTCCGATGGGCTTTAAAATTTGGGACTACGAAGGTTGAGTATATTTGAATACGTTGCCCAAGCCGATTTTCAAACTATGGCGTTGTTGTGTCATACTGAGTGTACAGGACTATACATTGGCAGTATGTAACTGATAAGGCACGATGAGAGAGTGTTGTGAAATTTTGAAACGTGCACTCCACGCACATTACGACTCGTTCGGGCTCCCACGGTGCAACTGTTGCCGGACCAAACATGTACTAACAAGCGTCGGCGTCCAGATATCCAACTCGCAACTATTCTACGATCAGTCACTCCATAAAATGGAGAAGGTCCACTTTCTTAGAGGTGCTCACGCATCGGTTTTCCTTAATCGTTCAGTATGAGCTTCGGCCTTTTCAAGAGAGTCGCAAAGTTCTTCCAACAAAATATTCCAAGCTTGCGGCGCGTTCAGTCATCTTCTGTGGACGAGACATGGTGTAATCAGAAGTGCGCAATCATCACGCTGCACACAATCCGAATTGACACGTTCACGCAGAGTCCATGACTTGACAGGTCAGCTTTTCAATATCCCACAACTCCCAGTGACATCTGGAGGATATGGTGATATATGGAAATGTGATTGGATCAAGGATGGCACTGTCGTGAAGGTCATTCTGCAGTTTCGGTGCAAAAACTGACAGCTGAACATTGGTTCAGGTTGCTGCAAAGGTGATTAGGCGGCAAGATGCAACCAATGATAATGTCCTCAGGCAAGCTCTCAAGGTTTGCCCGCCTGACCTTCAGAAGAACTTTATGAAAACAGCATTTACAGAGGTATAAACGGGAACTCGCAGTCTGCATGAGGCTTCGACACGACCGTATTTTGCCCCTGTACGGAGTTGCCGACGACTTTCTGCCAGGAACTTCCGTGATGGTTTTTCCATGGCTTCAAAACGGGACAATCACCAACTTCATTACTTCGCGACATGGTTTGAGTCTACGTCATCGGTTACAGTTGGTGAGTGCTTGAAAGGAGTTGTTTATCGCCGTGCTGAACTATTTGTCAGATCAGCGACGTCGCTGATGGCCTCCGCTATCGTAGGTACTCTCACCCTGCTCAGGAACATCACGCTCAAACTATCTACCTAAGTGCACTCAAAATCCATTGTGCATGGTGACCTCACCGGAGTGGGTTTATTTCAGCATGTACTGCTCGTTATCCACTGCTGACGAAGCTGACAGTCAAACATTCTTGTTTGTGCAAAAGAAAGAGCTCACATTGCCGATTTCGGCCTTTCCATGATGCTCACAGAACATAATACAGCATCTCACTCCGTCACTGGTGCTGCTAGATGGGCGGCCCCAGAGCTTATCACTGGTCCTAGTGATACTCCGGATTTACTTTCATTTCAAAGTGATATGTATTCCTTCGGCTCGATCATGTTTCACGTGAGTCTAGCATTTGGCGTTCCAGCTGCAACCAACGCCGAGTTCCAGATTTTGTCGGGTATTATTCCCTATCATACATTGTCGCATAATCAAGTGCTCATGGCGATTATGAGAGGCGAAAAACCATCCCGCCCAGATGAACCCCGGATCAGTGACCGACACTGGAACTTTATCCAGCTATGTTGGTTGCCGTTCGAAGACAGATTCCTTCGCCCCTCTGCTGATGAAGCTTGCGACCTCTTGCAAGGCGAGCTCGAGCAGTATATTTGACTCATGATTTACAAGGAATGATATCTCTCAGTTGCAGCAGTATGTAACTTCCCTCAAAATGACTCGCAGCTGATTTACCTGCACATCGTAGCGTTCGAACCATATATTATCTACCTTCATGCGGACTCGCATTGCATGGATACGTAGCAGCTATCACCGTCACATTGGCATGGTGGTGGTACAAAAGGGAATGACCACTTGGTCTGCCCAGGGGAGGCTACTAGATAGGCTGGTTATGAAGCACACAAAAACATCACCGCATTATCTTTTCATATTCAAAAAATGTAGAGATCCATCTGAGTGCGTATGAGTACATAGAAAAATCTAGATGTGTTCGATCTATATATGGGCTAACTTGGCTGATTACCATTCGACCCCGGAGCTCCCTCATCCATGTACACAACGGTATTATGAGTATTCTAACGGTATGCAAGAGTTAAAGGGTTTATTCCGACACCCCCAGCAAGAGTTCGCGTCGGACTCCAGCATCACAAAGGTGATGAACCGCCTCGCGGAGCTGGAGACATTCGTTGGACACATCAGCCGAGGCATCTGGGGCAGGCCGTCGGATGAGTCCTACATAGCGAACACCACACTGTTCTACGCAAGTTTTCATGGCTGGATGGGCAGCGACCTCCAGTAGGACGATATTCTCGCCCTCATCATGAGCCAGTTTCTGCACGATTTCACCAAATTTCGTTGGACGGAGAACGTTATCCCAAAAGTAGTCGCTGTCAAGCGGCCGATTGAGCCAAGAACCGTCAACGGTGGACATTACTCGCACTTCAAGCGCCTTCCTGTCCACCCTGTGGTCTAGGTTTATCTTCCTCAATGCCGCCTTGAATGGTTTCTCGATAGGTTCCATCAATGGCGTATGAAATGCGCACCCAAGTTGGGGGAGTAGCATTGCGAATACACCAGAGAATGCCTTGGAGGTGTTCAGGAAAGCAAACAATGCCTTTATGAGAGTGTGAGTTCCGGCGATGGCAACGGCATGTGGAGAATGAAAGGACGAGATCCAAAGCCCGGATGTCATCCCCGCTTGAAGGAGCACTTCGTTGATGACGATTTGCGCTTCGCATGCGTTGACCGCAACGAACATAGCGGCTCCGTTTCCTTCGACCTCAGACATGGTCGTAGCAAAGGCTACGGCAATCCCGATGGCAGTTGTTTTATCGTAGTGACCCGCCGCATAACCCATTGCTATTTCCCCTACGCTGACACTTGTCAGTAAATCTGATCTTTTGATCATCGATAATCGAATACTACCTTGTGCCAAGAACGAAATTTGCACTGAATCCCAAACTCCGCATGAGGTCCCACAGGGAGATCTGAAGGTACGTAAAAGACAGAATGACATCTTTTAATGGCCAAACACCGTTGGGGCTCAGGGCGCACTTTGCACCCGGAATGAAGAGGCCAGTGCGGTCCAATAACGAAGGTTGGCCATATACTTCCATCAGGATGCTATCATTTTCTTTGATGGATGCGAGAAACAAAGGGTATTCTCCTGCCAGCTGACGACCCATGGCTGGATGTTGGGAGCCCATCCCAACGAACGCGACACAGAGCTTGGGACCCGGATTTCTATGACTAGTCGTAGTTGAGAGATAAGGAGAAACTCTACCAGGAAGATAATGATCACTCACCGACCAGCGCCTTTGCAATCATCCAGCTGTGATCCGACTGGTGAATTATTTTTTGAAGGAACGAGCGCCGAATCGTTATGCCGGTCTACGTGCTTTGATATGGAAGGCGGACATCCTGGTACATGCAGATTGGATGGATGCTGGTGTTCATACACTTGGTATAAGTAAATAACATTCAAGATAGAACAGATACCTCAGCGTGTACAAGCATACTAGTGAGCGTCGAGGACGGGTGTAAAAATTGATTCACTTTTCATAGACGGTCAACCCGACTAGCTCGGAAATGAAAAGGAAACTTAAACGCCGCCCTTAGTGACAAACTTGCAGGACGAATACAAAGGTACATATAATACGAAATAAGTAAATCTAGGATGTTGGTGATACGTATGTAGTACACGTGCTAGTGCGATTATTACAGCTGGACGGTGGTAGACGTCATCAGTGCAAGTGTCGACCATCCATAGATCGCGATACGCTACTCGAGATTTTTCGGCAATTCATGCATGAAGACCCGGAACGGCGACCGACAATGTCGGACGTGTTGGATATGCTGGCTCGCTGTACCGTTGATGCTACCGCCAGATCAGGGTCCTCAAGGTAGGGTGGATCTGTGTGCTTTTGCATGCATGCACTTATTCGATGTGAGCAGTTTCTACTCGTTGACCCACCGGAAGTGAATTCATCAATCCAATTTCTGGTGAATAGTAGGATATCAAGAGAGCAAGAATGTTATCAGATCCTGGAAACGTATGGGCATAGCGCTGTACAGTGTCATACAAATGGGAACACCCGGGAAACGTGTGAATAAGAAGTTAAGAACATCGCGAAACACATGTAACAGAAATGGACCATGTACAGTAAATCAAACTTTGTAGCGCTTTAAAGAAGGCTACTCTGAACGAGGCTCGTCAATCCTTGAGTATCGTGAGCTTTCCTTGGCACAAGTCGACATGGGAAGGGCAGGGGGTAACTGCTGCAATATCAGCTCAACACATTTAAATCATCCAGTGATACGTACGATGTGATTCCTGACGCCCATTTGATCTCTGGTTCTTGTCCGATAGGTTTCTCGATGGTAAAAGTCGCCAGGATGCATGCAATTGCACACCAGAGCGACGCATCCCCAACGTCCCTGCCAGGACTTCAACATTTAATGATCAGAATAGCTCGAACACAGCCTGCGAGTAAACCGAATTACCAGCGCCTACGACCAAAGCCGAATATCCAAGGAACTGTATCGTCGTTCAATGTTCCATCGGGGTTCAAAAAGCGGTCGGGACGGAAGGATTCTGGTTCAGGATACTTCTTGGGATTATAGGCCATGGCCCTAGAGAATCGCGATCACCCCAAAGGATGAAAAAAACTCAAATACAAGACGAACCAGACATTGGGGACAATGGATGCTCCTGCCAGAAGATGTCAGGTACGAAGAATGAAAAACAGTGAAGCAGCAGCTACACGCCTTTTGGAATGAAATAACCTCTGTAAAAGTCATCTTTCGCATTGGAATGGGCAACGCCTGTAATACGCTCAGACGCTACTCCTGACATTCTGGAGATTACTTACCTAAGGGTGTAACAGGATGCCATCGTTTCACTTCTCTGATAAGTGCCCCAACGTACGGAAGCGCTGGAATATCGTAAAAATTAGGGAGACGATTTAAACCAACGACCTTGTCGATCTCCGATTGGGCACGTTCCTGAACTTCTGGGTTATTCATCATAGCCAGAGTGAATATGAGGAGAGAGCTGCTAGTCTAAAAAGGACCTGTCTGCCTTTGAATGAGCGCTTGGTAGAAATCAGACCTACGGTCTCGATGGCACCTAATATATAAGATGGTGAGAAATCAGGGAGATGAAAATGGTATTGAGCAAGTGCGCGGACCAGCACAAACAGTGGAAGCTGAAGCTTTAATTTCTGTCACCATCTCCGAGTTGTCCATGTCTTGTGATATGTTATATCTTTCCAGCGCATCAGAAACCATGCATGCCTGTGCAACCCCATTCGCCTGTTTCGGTGATCAGAATACTGTCTGATGCAAACAGTAAGGGTTTCGCTTGCTCTGTTGCGGATGACATGGTCATATGGTATGTCAAGCATATCCTTAACATACTTCTTTGACAGACGTGCGTCTTGAAGACCTAGGCCTGGGACCCAGGAAGGCAACTTCTTCACTACACACACATGAATGTTATACCGTGATGCTTGATTCTAATATTCAAGGCACTTACAGAACGGAAACGCACTAAACAGAGCGGCCTTTTCGGGTGATCCAACCCTTAGGAATAGGTCCAGCGTGCGCTTAATTGAGTGGAAAATAACATCGTCGTACGATGCAATATCGTGACCGTACACCAATGACATTATGACTGATGCGGAAAACCTGACTAGTAGTAGAATCTAATGATCTCGATAAAGACAAAAATAGCACTGACGTTTCAAAGTGACCGGCATAGCCCGCAGGATCATGAAGTATGCATGGAAGCATTTCGTATGCTTTCTGTAATTGCTTCGGGCGGTAGGTTAAAGCTACTTCAGGTCGGAAGATTTGATGGAAAAGGCGCCTATGAATTTTAAACCTTGCCCCATAATTAAAAAGTAATGTCGCCCACTCCCAACCAAAGCTAACAGTATGTGAGTTGATTAGTGGACATTGACCGAATGTAAATGGTGCGCACAGGTCTCTGGTGGCTATGTATGGTCGTTCAGAGTAGATGCGGGATCGACCTTCAAGTAATTCGTTCGCTACTTCTTCGGAATTCAAAACAATAATATCGACATTCAGGGCGCTGACATGTATGATATCGCCTGTACTCGCAGTCAGGATCTCAGGAGCACGGGGCAAAGAATCAGGATATGTACCATGGGTCTCTTCCATCTTGGTGTATGAAACCCAAGGTGTGTCGGCTTTGACATCAAACACATTTCCGAGGAAAGGGATCGGAGTAGGACCAGGAGGTAGACGCGTCTTGTGGGTTACCATCCGTCGGGTGATGGTAAGGCAAGCGAATAGGCCAATTACTAGTACTACACTGTTCTGTATCGAGAGGCTCATGGTGAAAGTGGTTGAGTTCTAGCATGAGAGAGCCTACAGTACTTATAATAAACTTACAAGTTGGCAGTCCAAAAAGAGTTGGCATTTCATTGCGATCGGATACGTGAGTTCCTCATTCTTTAGTACACCTTCAGCTGAAATCGATTTCGATGACGCTTGCAGCACCACAAACTATAATGCACGTCAGGAAGTAGATTTATGAGAACCACATACAGACACACTGCCGAGATCGGGTTGCCACAACATTGACGAACGGCAATCTCAGTGTGTTCAAATTAGCTCCTTTACGCAAAATGACGTAGTCAGACCTTGAAAGAAGGAAGCAGCCGTTCCTTTTTTTGAAAATCTCCTATTTTTGGCAGCCAGGTGGTTATCATGTTGGGGGTCCACGGCGGACCTGCCAAGAATGACTATGTGGCTGCTCTAAACTTGCAGTCCCTGTCCATTCATAATACACAATTGCCTGATACGATATTTTCACGTGCCCTCGTCGGGTCCGATATTCTGATGGTTCTCTCAGGCTGCGAGGCCAGCTCAATTTTCCTACACCAAGTTTGTTCGACTCACCTTAACACCCCACCCGACACCTCTATAACCCATAACTAAATTTCTGTGTGCTGTCGCGACGTCCTTCGTCGCAAAGTCATCCAGCTCACGGCACCATCCAGCATCTAGATAACGCAGTTCTGTTGCTCTCTTGGCCCGGGGTTCTGCGGGTGCCTCAGGCGACAAGCCATGCAGTCCATTCACATTCAATCAGGTGAGATTGAGCAGAGTGTGTGATGGCAGCTATGAGTGTTGCGCTTGATAACTCTTGGTTTCGAGCGAGGGATAATATGGACAAAGGCGGATATGGCGTGAACGACACGACTGACGTGACAAAAAAAATCCCGCTAGTACTGTTGGTGAGGAAGGAAGCCCGATAACGTGACGAAGACGGAATGCGAACGTAGCTGAACGGTATGTGTAGAGCGACGCGACATGAACAGAGCGATGACCAGTAAAACGGCATGATGCAAGCGAGAACAGGGCAGCGACAAACCAGGCAAGAGCAGACGTGATTGGGATGCGTACTGTAGAGTACCGACACAAAATAAACATTGGTCATGATGCTCGTGGGGTGGATATGATGCACACGCGGATAGATGATGTAGGTGTCCGTGAAATGGATATGTGCTTTAAGCGAGTGGGTAGATGATGGAGAAATTCAAAAGAGAAAGGGCATGAGGCAGCTATTGGCCTTATTACTGTCCATGCTCCTCGTCGTCGCAGCTGCCTGCCGCTCCCGTTACCGTCGTACTCCTTGCATGAATGGCTGGCAGCTCCTCCGACAGACCTGCTCATCGTCCTCCCACTGCCCCAGAGCCCACTCTCGCGCCAGGATACTCACCTTTGGATAGGTCATTAAACGCGTAGTTCATTGGCACGTACCTTTATGAATCGCTTGCCTGTATATTTATTGTAAGATGATTCGTGGCGAGTGGGAATGTAGTTCAACATCAGGTTGGCAACGGGAATTAGGGAGCTTTCCGAGTAATGGGCAAGATTGGCGGACTGGAATCAGACGATGGTATGAACATGACCAAGGTGAGGCTACACGCATCACGTACCCATTTATCGTTACCCAAAGTCAGGCGCGACAACCATATGACCGCAGTAGCGGCTTGACGAAGGTGGTATTGAGTTTCCGCAGTCTCAGGCGCGTGCTTCCGAAGTAATACCAACTCAGGTTTTACAGGGAACCCGTAAGAAACGCGTAAGGAATACAAAAGTCCCTACGCACTACGAAAACCGGCGAAATAAGGTTTAAGCCACAATTGTACAGTAGCCGAGCTCGTCACATGACCACGAACTAGGACCTTGCCGTGGCCGGTAAACGCCAACCTAATGTACTCACTTCTAGTAGATACTTCCCCATGGTCATCGATTTGAGATCGTAATCATCCGCCTTACTGATACGCCGCGGAAAGTGCATTGGGTTGGGAAAGCTCAAATTCCAGTCTATAGTTTCCAGGACGTAATGCTGCGCGAGCAGAATCTCAGATTCGGTGTACTGTGTACAAGGAATCCGCACAGTGAAGGAAGTGCGAAATGGAAGGTGCGACAATCTGTTCGACCTTGGAAGCAACGAGGAGACGCGTAATACCAACAAGCTGTAACCGCAGAAGACGACTCGGGCAGACAAGAATCAGTCGATTATGTTCACGTAAAGGAATAGCGTCTCCGGAAGCAATCGGAAATGGGCATGTACTTTGTTAGTGCGAATAATTTGAACAAAACAATTTACAGCTGTTTGCATACTTATCAGCAAAGCCTAGAGGGAGTCGAACCCCACTCTCCCGCAGCCATGTTTCAAGTATGACAGGTGGTGTATTTATCGATATCACAGCGCGCAAATCCCAATATTTAGCTACAAAACATTCGAAAAACATCTGATAAACATGTGATGAATTACCCCTTTTGGAAGTAATTGTTCATGTTTCTCAGATGTTTTTCGAATGTTTTATGGCTAAATATTGGGATTTGCGCGCTGTGTATATACTACCAGAGAGTTGTGGATTTTGAAAATGGAAGTGTGATAATTCGATCCAAAGTGAGCTCAACCAACAAAAACAAGTCTCTTAGGCTGGGAGTCAAACCCCGCTATCCCGCAGCCATGTTGCGAGCATGGCAGGTAGGTGTACTTATCCGATCCACTACTGGACGGTCGTTCCTTCTTTATACCACCGCTATGTATCCATGTGACGCGAGTCCGGACGAAGATAGATAATATATGGTTAGAAGGCTACTAGGAACCATCGAAATGACGCCAAATACTACGATGAGTGAATCAGCTGCAAGATAGTTTAAGAGAAGTTGCAAGGTGTTAGGTACTATTGCAAATGAGAGACATTAATTCCTTGCAAATAATGAGGAGTCAAATATAATGCTCGCGCTCATATTGCAAGAAGTTCCAGGCATCATCAGCAGAGGGGCGAAATAATCTTTCTTCAAACGGCAACCAACATAGCTGGATAAAATTCCAGTGTCGGTCACTAATCCGGGGTTCATCTGGGCGGGATGGCTTTTCGCCTCTCATAATCGTCACAAACACTTGATTGTTCGACAACGTATGATAGGGAATAACACCCGACAAAATCTGGAACTTGGCGTTGGTTGCAGCTGGAACGCCAAATGCTAGACTCACATGAAACATGATGGAGCCGAACGAATACATATCACTCTGCAACGAAAGTAAATCCGGAATATCCCCAGGACAAGTGACAAGCTCCGGTGCTGCCCATCTCGCAGCCCCAGTCACAGAATGAGACGCTGTATTGTGTTCTGCGAGCATCATGGAAAGGCCGAAATCAGCAAGGTGGGCTCTTTCTTGTGCACAAACAAGAATGTTTGACTGTCGGCTTCGTCAGAGGCGGGCAGAGAGCAGTACAGGCTGAAATAACCCACTCCAGTGAGATCGCCATGCACAATGGATTGTGAGTGCACTTGGATAGATGGTTGAGCGTGATGCTCCTGAGTAGGGTGAGAGTACCTACGATAGCGGAGGCCATCAGCAACGTCGCTGATCTGGCAAATAATTCAGCAAGGCGATAAACAACTTCTTTAAAGCACTCACCAGCTGTAACAGATGAAGTGGACTTAAATCACGTCGCGAAGTAATGAAGTTGGTGACTGTTCCATTTCCAAGCCATGGACAAACCATCGCGGAAGTTCCTGGCAGAAACTCATGGGCAATTCCGTACAGGAGCAAGACATGGTCGTGTCGAAGCTTCATCCAGACTTCGAGTTCCCGTTGACCTCTCTGTAAATGTTGTTTTCATAAAGTTCTTCTGATAAGTGGGCGGGCAAACCTTGAGGGCTTGTTTGAGGGCATCATCATTGGTTGCACCTTGGCGTCTGATCACCTTTACGGCAACCTGAGCCAATGTTCAGCAGTCAGGTTTCGCATCGAAACTGTCAAATCACCTTCACGATAGTGCCGTCCTTGATCCAATCACATTTCCATACATCACTATATCCTCCAGCTGCTACTGGGTGCTGTGGGATATTAAAAAGCTGACCAGTCAAGTCACGGACTCTGCGCGAACAAGTCAATTGGGCCTGCGTGCAGTGTGATGATGACGCACCTCTGATTACACCATGTCTCATCTGCTGAAGTCGACTTAGCGCGCCACGAGCTCAAAGTATTTTGTTGGAAGAACTTTGCAACCATCTTAAAAAGGCTGAAGCCCATGCTGAATAATTGAGGAAAACCGACGCGTGAGCACCTCTAAAAAGTGGGAACTTTCCCCATTTTATAGGGTCATGTTCATGTTTTGACATTGCAAGCAGGCAGTTCCGAACGAAGGCGCAGCACGTGTTCGAACACCCGCGTGACGCAATATAGTTCAAATGCCCATTTAATTTATTTAATTTCACTACAAAGCGCTACACCTATAGCTCAAATGCCCGTGACGCAAACAGCATGAGAGGCGGGTGCACTACAACTCCATCGTGATTTGACCTGCCTCATATCTTGATATCATCCTCATAAACGACGGCATTCTAAATCCTTCTCTACTGTATACAATGTTGGCTCGGATTCTAGCTCCTCTGACTCAGAAGATCCTCACACTCCTCCCCCATGGAAGCAATCCAAAAAATGCGACCAATCAAGCACCGACAAGGATGTTGTAAAGTCCAGCTTGAAGTAAGCTCGATTACATCTACCCTAACTAATTTATCAACATCATCAGGAAAGCAAAGACGGCGACAGAGAGGAAGATGAAGAGTACCTTGTAGCCGCACGCGCTATTACACGTTGTGTCGACTTGTTTTGCAAGGTCGAGAAGGTAATCAAGTTTGACCGTCTTCTCCCGCAGGAGGAACGGGGACCTCTCAGAAGATGAGACTATCGGGATAATCGCGGGAAGCGACTTTCAAAGCTGTGAGTACTACCGATAGATTAGCTCAACGTGCATTGTTCATCTGATGAGCTCACTTCATTCTAGATCATCAAATACTCGTGGCCCTACAAGCGGAACCATCGTCGGTTACTCCAGTTGGCCCGTGACTTCAAATATTTTATTCACAATCGCAGGTGGGCTGAGGAGCTAGCTAGAATTGCTCAGAAGGTGAGTATATACTACATATTCTGCGTGCTCATACACCACAAATATGAACTCCATTATCAGTGGGACACGATCGGATGCGTGACCCGCATGAAGTTCCAAATAGGACGCTATGATGCACCTAACCCTTTTGTGTCTGCGATTACTCCACCAATCAACAATGGCAGCTCCCCTTGGTTGCGCCTTGGTGTGAACCACCATGTGTTAGCTTCACCCCTTTGCCCTATCATGTCACTTGAAGAATTCAAGGCCGACCCTGATGAGTACGTGTCCTTTTCCTGAGTTGTGGTTTTATGATGGCACTAGTATTACTTTTCAGGGCTCGAAAAAAGTTGGCTAGCGGAAAGATTCAAATGACTGCCAATGGTTTCCCTGCTTTTCTCTGGTCCGAGAATCCACCTGAAAATGAGTACAATGACGGAGGGCCTGTTTAGAGGCTATCTCCTCGAGCGCATGAGCTATTCATTATTACAGCGCATCAGGTGTCACATCAACCGCTTGCCACAGGTAATGCGTCATATATTCACTGGTCCTTCGACTGCTTTGGAAGATAACTCACGCGCGGCACTCCATGACGTGGTATCTGTTGAAAACTCTTCTGCGCTGTTGTATTCTGGCTCTCGTTGTTATTGCTCCCTGGTCACTGTCAAAGTTCTCTACTCTCGTATTCTGGTGCTTTTGATTAGCGCTGCTTTCTGGTTCACTCATGATTTAATGCACGCTTTACTTCGCACTGCCGCGTTCTCGACACATCGGACTCGGGTTTCCACGCATTATCATATATCACAGTACTTCTTTTTGTACTCTCGTAGATAATCTGGTGTGGCAATGTCTGAAGTAGCTAGATGAGAAACAATGTCATGCTCTCAACTACCAGGTATAAGCGCAGTCCGTTGGGAATTAGGGCATGCAAGACATACTTTGCCCGACAATATCGATAGCGTAGACATGATCAGATATGACCATGTCCAAGTTGTGCAATTTTTGTGATGAATGACCCGGAAACTTACGACAGATGGCCATCAATTGTTGTCGAACTTCTTGTCAACTTACCGGAAACAACAGTCTTTCACTTGCGAAAGTTTGCATGTCTGACATTGTTGTAACAACAACGGAGGGAGGAGCATCCGAGTTAACGTCACTGATGTTGACGTGTTGCACCTAACGTCGTCGTGCCATTGGCATGAGCAGGTTTCGAAAATCAGACGCACTTTTGAACCTGCTATGTAGGCAGCTTATCTAGAACTTGAAAATTAGTATATTTAGCAGCATGGGTCATTTGCTTCCTTGAAGTTCAGCTCCACAACTACAAACTGCTCCACTAACTACAAATCGCTCCACTAACTACAAACCGCTCCACTAAAAGTACCGTAACAATTTGCGCAGCATCGCCGCCCTACTTTTTCTTGAGTAAGCATCAGTCTTCAGTCTTTCAACACACAGTTCTCTACATATGTACTTCAGAATCTTTACGAAAATCGCAAACATCTTCCGACGCAATGGTATAGGAACGCGCCAGGCTCCTTCTGTGGATATTGAGCGGGCGATTGTAAGGCAAGCGAATAGGCCAATTGCTAGCACTACACTGTTCTGCATCGAGAGGCTCATGATGAAAGTGGTCGAATTCCAGGATGAGAGAGTGGAGAGTACTTATGATGAGCTCACAAGTTGGCTGTCCAAAAAGAGTTGGCAGTCTATTGCGATCGGATACACGAGTTCCTCATTCTTTAGTCTACCTTTGTAACTGAAATCGATTTCAATGACGCTTGCAGTACCACAAACTGCAATGCATGTCAGGGGGGTAGATTTATGAGAACTACTTACAGGCACACTGCGGAAGTCAGGTTGTAGCCTACAACATCATGGGATGAATTCAGGTGTGTTCAAATTAGCTCCTTTGCGCAAAATGACGTAGTCAGACCTTGAGAGAAGGGAGACAGCCGCTCTTTTGAAAATTTCCTATTTTGGCAGCCAGGCGCTCACCATGTTAGGACCCGCGGCCGACTTGCCAAGAATGACTGTGTGGCTGCTCTAAACTTGCAATCCCTGTCCGTTCACATTACAAGTACTGTTGCCTGATACGATATTTTCACGTGGCCCCGTTGGGTTCGATACCCTGATAGTTCTCTCAGGTTGCAAGACCCATAACGTAATCTCGCTCAACTTCGTGTCACGACGTCCTTCGTGACAAAGTTATCCAGCTCACGGCATGGTGCCATCTAGCATCTAGATAACGCAGTTCTGTTGCTCTCTGAAGTTCTGCGAGTGCTTCAGGCGACATGCCACGCAGTCCATTCACATCCAATCAGGTGAGAGATTGAGCAGAGTGCATAATGGCAGCTGTGAGCGCTAAGCGCTACGCTTGATAACTCTTGGTTTCGGGAGAGGGATAGTATAGGCAGAGGCGGATTTGGCGTGAATTTTTCAAGGGAAGCGGGGCTGACCTCGACATGGGCAGAGTGCGTATTCCTATCGCCGTCGTGTTCGTGTTTACGAGTGGATGTGGGAGAAGGCTAGCTGGTAAATAGTTTCCGCTATGCCTTCATCAGCGAATCCAAGGCACTCCTGCAGTGTGAATTCCAGGAAAATACGGGCATATTTTCTCTTGAATGACGTAGTAGGTGAATTCTCCATGCTCGGAAGCATCAGGCGCTTCAACGGTGCCTCCATGCTTTTCTATGAGCATCATTTAGTCATCTTTGAAGGCTTCCACGTGTATGAGGAAGGTACGGAAGGTGCCAAGGAGTGTTAGGGAATCCAAATGGTTGCCTTTTATATTTTCGTCGTGCCCCAAGGCGATCTAAACGTTGCTTAGATGACTTACTTTTGCAGTGTGCGCCGCAACTCTCCGCATCGGAAGATGCCGCTGCGCCCAATCCCAATAATCGATCGAGATCATACAAATTCGCACGCTCATCGGACAACGGTAAAAGACAAAAACGCTCAAAGGTGGGAATCCTTTCTGAAAACGGGTGTTGGCACAAACCCCAAAGTCCGTTCAAGCGGTGATCGGACGGGGAAATTCACGCCAACCCCTAGTTCTACAGTCACTCCATAAAATGGAGAAGATTCCCAGTTTTTCAGAGGTGCTCACGCGTCGGTTTTCCTCAATCATTCAGTATGAAGTTCGGCCTTTTCAAGATAGTCGCAAAGTTCTTCCAACAATATACTCCAAGCTCGTGGCACGCTCAGTCGCCTTCTGTGGATGAGACATGGTGTAATCAGAGGTGCGTCATTATCACACTGCACGCAGGTCGAATTGACTTGTTCACGCAGAGTTCGTGACTTGACTGGTCAGCTTTTTAATATCCCACAGCACCCAGTGGCATCTGGAGGATATAGTGATATATGGAAATGTGATTTGATCAAGGATGGCACTATCGTGAAGGTCATTCGGCAGTTTCGGTGTAAAACCTGATGACTGAACATTGGCTCAGGTTGCTGTAAAGGTGATCAGGCGGCAAGATGCAACCAATGATGATGCCCTCAGACAAGCCCTCAAGGTTTGCCTGCCTGACTTTCAGAAAAACGTTATGACAACAACACTTACAGAGAGGTCAACGGGAACTCGAAGTCTGGATGAAGCTTCGACACGAACATGTCCTGCCCCTGCATGGAGTTGCCTATGAGTTTCTGCCAAAAACTTCCGCGATGGTTTGTCCATGGCTTGAAAATGGAACAGTCACCAATTTCATTACTTCGCGACGTGATTTGAGTCCACGTCATGTGTTACGGTTGGTGAGTGCTTGAAAGGAGTTATCATCGCCGTGCTGATTTTTTGCTAGATCAGTGATGTTGCTGATGGCCTCCGGTATCGTAGGTACTCTCACCCTCCTCAGGAGCATCACCCTCAAATCAACCAACTTAGTGCACTCACAATCCATCGTACATGGTGACCTCACTGGAGTGGGTTTATTTCAGCTTGTACTGCTTGTTACCCGCCTCTGACGAGGCCGACAGTCAAACATTCTTGTTTGTGCACGAAAAAGAGCTCACATTGCCGATTTCGGCCTTTCCATGATGCTGGCAGAACACAATACAGCGTCTCATTCCGTGACTGGGGCTGCGAGATGGGCAGCGCCGGAACTTATCACTTGTCCTGGACATATTCCGGATTTACTTTCAATGCAAAGTGATATGTATTCGTTCGGCTCTATCATGTTTCATGTGAGTTTAGCATTTGGCGTCACAAGGTCCAACCAACGCCGAGTTCCAGATTTTGTCGGGTGTTATTCCCTATCATGCGTTGTCGTCGAACAATCAAGTGATTGCGGCGATTATGAGAGGCGAAAAGCCATCTCGCCCAGATGAACCCCAGATTAGTGACCGATACTGGAACTTTATCCAGCTTTGTTGGTTGCCGTTTGAAAGAAGATTATTTCGCCCCTCTGCTGATGACGCCTGCAGCTTCTTGAAATATAAGCGGGGCTATTATTTCACTCCAAGTCTTTCAGCGCAATCGATGACTCGCAGTTAACTTGTGCCACAGTACCTAATATTACTGATAGGCAAATCATATGACGTTCGGATCATATCTTAACCATGTATCTTTCTCCGGCTCTCAAGGGGGTTTTCAATTTCGTTGTTAGTAGGATTATATCACTAATTATTGTAATTTGTAGATACGATTACAACTTGCCAAATAAAGAATGTTCAACTTATGAAACGTCAGATTGTGTACTGTGTACAAATCACTGGTCGAATGTACCACTATGAGCCAACTTCAATTTAACAACGCTGTTGGATACCTCAATAGAGAATATGATGATGATTTAGACTTCCTGTGCCACATTATATGTGCATGATGTCCCATAGTCTATATACCAAAACATGACTGGTAACCTTTCCCTTTTTTTTCAGCGTTCATTGTTTATGAAAATCGTCATTATTTTTTTTGAGGCCGGAGACCGTCATACATAGCCCTATTCGCGGGAGATATAGGTATGTTCTGTCTTATGTACTCCACCAGCATATTGTCGGGCAAAGGTCGACGCTGGCTTTGCACGAAGGAAACAACGTGATGTAAGGTGCGAGTGAGTGAGTGGAGTGTTGCGTTTCTTGCCATGCATGCCCTTCGAGCCAGCTCAGTTTTCGAAACCCGCACAAGAAGCGTTGCGAAGTCCATTCATACTCAACCAGGTGAGCGATCGGGTACAGGGTATATTAGCAGCTGCCAGTGCTGCACCGGAGAGCTCTCGGTGTTGTGGAAGGGGCAACGTGCAACGGTAGACTCGCCGTGGATCTTTATATGAAAGCACTAGCGTGCCTGATATCCACAGCCTAGGACCATCCCATACCGCCATTGTTCTCGTGTTTCAAAGTAGATGATACACATTTCATCGGTAGGTGCAAGGAATTCATGATGCAGGTGTAATTTCAGCAAGATACGAGCACATTTCCTGACGCCTTCCACTGACTGCAACCTATAACTTAATATCGCCCAAATTCATGCGTGCTGTCACGAGGTCCTTCGTCACAAAGTCATCCAGCTCACGGCACCATCCAGCATTTAGATAACGCAGATCTGTTGCTCTCTGGAGTTCTGCGAGTGCTTCAGGCGACACGCCACGCAGTCCATTCACATTCGATCAGATGAGAGGTTGAGCAGAGTGCATGATGTCAGTCGTGAGTGCTGCGCTTGATAATTCTTGGTTTCGGGCGAGGGATAGTATGAGCAAAGGCGGATTTGGCGTGAATTTTTAAGGAAAGCAGGACTGAGAGGGGAAGAGTCCATATTCATATCGTCGTCGTGTTCGTGTTTTACGAATGGATGTAGGAGAGGCCCAGTTGGTAAAGAATGACACTATCCCCTCATCCAGGGCCTCCTGCAATTTGAATAATGCAGAAAAATACGGGCATATTTCCTCTGAATGACGTAGAAGATGAATTCCTCATGCTTGGGGGCATCGTTCAACGGTCTTTGAAGAAATCTATCCATGCTTCCGTGCGTACGAGGGAGGGGGCAAGGAGTATCAGGGAACCCAGTCGGCGTATACTTTGCTTTACAATCGGAAGATGCCGCTGCGCCCGATCTCAATATCGAGATCGTACAGATTCGCACGCTCATCGGACAATGTCTAAGTTAGTTGTGCAAAAGCACCAGACAGCAGCAAACTGCCATCCTTTCTGCAAACGGTGTGGCAAGCACTGCCTGGATCCGCGAGCCCAAACAGCACCAAAGTGCGTTTAAGCGGTCAGACGAAGAATTCGCTCCAGCCCCTAGTTCTATCAGTTAGTCCATAAAATGAAGAAGGCTCCCACTTTTTTTAGAGGTGCTCACGCGTCAGCTTTCCTCAATCATTCAGTATGAGGTTTGGCCTTTTCAAGGTGGTTGCAAAGTTCTTCCAACAAAATACCCCAAGCTCATGGCACGCCCAGTCGCCTTCTGTGGATGAGACATGGTGTAATCAAAGGTGCACCATCATCACCACACTGCACAAGGTTGAATTGACTTGTTCGCGCAGAGTTCGTGACTTGACTGGTCAGCTTTTTGATATCCCACGGCACCCAACGACGCATGGAGGTTATAGTGATGTATGGAAATGCGACTGGATCAAGGATGCATTATCGTAAAGGTCATTCGGCAATTTCGACACAAAATTTGACAGCTGAACCATTGGCTCAGGTTGCTGTAAAGATGATCAGGCGCCAAGGCACAAACAACAATGATGCTCTCAGACAGGCCCTCAAGGTTTGCCCCCTGACATTCAGAAGAACTTTATGAAAACAATATTTACAGAGAGGTCAACGGGAACTTGAAGTCTGGATGAAGCTTCGACACGACCATGTCTTACCCCTGTATGGAGTAGCCCGGGACATTCTGCCAGGAACTTCCATGATGGTGTGTCCATGGCTTGAAAACGGAACAGTCACCGACTTCATTACTTCGCGACATGATTTGAGTCCACGTCATCTGCTATAGTTGGTGAGTGCTTGAAAGGAGTTGTTTATTGCCGTGCTGAATTATTTGCCAGATCGCCGACGTTGCTGATGGTCTCCGCTATCGTAGGTGCTCTCACCTATTCAGGAGCATCACGCTCAAACCACCTACCTAAGTGCATTCACAATCCATTGTTCATGGCGACCTCACTGGAGTGGGTTTATTTCAGCCTGTACTGCTCATTACCCGCCTCTGACGAAGCTGACAGTCAAATATTCTTGTTTGTGCACAAGAAAGAGCTCGCATTACCGATTTCGGCATTTTCATGATGCTCGCAGAACACAATACAGCGTCTCATTCCGTGACTGGAGCTGCGAGATGAGCAGCGGCGGAGCTTGTCACCTGTCCCGAGGATATTCCGGATTTACTTTCATTGCAAAGTGATATGTATTCGTTTGGCTCAATCATGTTTCATGTGAGTCTAGCATTTGGCATTCCAGCTGCAACCAACGCCGAGTTCCAGATTGTTTCGGGTGTTATTCCCTATCATATACTGTCAAACAATCAAGTGATTGTGGCGATTATGAGAGGCGAGAAACCATCCCGCCCAGATGAAACACGGGTTAGTGACCAGCACTGGAACTTTATCCAATTATGTTGGTTGCCGTCTGAAGAAAGATTATTTCGTCCCTCTGCTGATGACGCCTGCAACTTCTTGAAACACGATCGGAGCTGTCATTTCACTCCAAGTCTTCAATGCAATCGATGACTCGCAGTACACTTGTGTCACAGTACCTAACATTATTGACGTGCATAATCGGTCATATCACCTAATGTTCGGATCATATCTTACTTATGTTTCTTTCTCCAGCTCTCAAAGGGTCTTTCCATTTAGTAGTTAGTCGGATTATATCCCTAATCATTACAATTTGTACATATAATGACAACTTGCCAAAATAACAAGTGATATATAACGTCACGTCGTGTACTGTGTATGAATAATTGGTTGAATCACGACTCTATTACGTAGCGAGGCACGAGCGAAGGATTAGAGTATTGTCTCCGAGCGAACAAAAGTTGCGGCATCTACGCTCTTGTTCTCGTGCCGCGACAATCGTTCGCTATCACTGTCTTAATTGTGCTCGACGTTCATTTATTATTTCACCCACCCTCCTCTCTCAATTTTATCAAGAATTGATTCAATGCCTCGCACTTTGACTATCTTGGTCCCGCAGCACCCCGAGACGCTCATCCTCAGGAGTCAGCGAGGCGGCCTACCCGCCCTCGCAGCTCACCTTCTCTCTTGGGACCGGGAAGCACTGCGTGATTTCGCCCGAATACCTTTAGCATTCTCATCTGGTACACCCCCTTAAGATCCGATCTGATTTAGTATCGAGCAGTTATCTGCTCGCCATTTCCCTACTAAGCATCTGTGTGAACCTCGTAGATGTACCCACTATGAGCCAACTTCGGTCTAACAACGCTGTTGGATACCTCACTAGCGACTACGATGATGATTTAGACTTTTTGTGCCACATTATATTCAATGCACTATAGTCTGTATACCAATTTAATTCCAAAACATGACTGTGGTAACCTTCCCCTTTTTTTCAGCGTCAGTATTTACGAAAATCGTCATGATTTTTTTTTACCTACGATAGCGGAGGCCATCAGCAATGTCGCTGATCCGGCAAGTAATTCAGCACGGCGATAAACAGCTCCTTTCAAGCACTCACCAACTGTAACAGATGACGTGGACTCAAATTACGTCGCGAAGTAATGAAGTTGGTGACTGTTTCATTTTCAAGCCATGGACAAACTATCACAGAAGTTCCTGGGCAGAAATTCATGAGCAACTCCGTACAGGAGCAATACTTGGTGGTGTCGAAGCTTCATCCAGGCTTCGAGTTCCCGTTGACCTCTCTGTAAACGTTGTTTTCATCAAGTTCTTCTGAACGTCAGGCGGGCAAACCTTGAGGGCTTTTCTGAGGGCATCGTCATCGGTTACACCTTGGCACCTGAGCGAATGGTTCAGCTGCCAGGTTTTGCATCAAGACTACCGAATGACCTTCACAATAGTACCATCCTTGATCCAATCACATTTCCATACATCACTATATCCTCCAGATGCCGTTGGGTGCCGTGGGATATTGAAAAGCTGGCCAGTCAAGTCACAGATTCTGTGTGAATGAGTAAAGTCATCGATCCGTGTGGAGCAGTGATGGTCGGACCTTGGAGAACTCCATGTCTCGACATCCACAGAAGGAGCCTGACGCATTCCTATACCATTGCGTCGGAAGAAGTTTGCGAGTGTTCTGAAGATTCTGAAGTACATAGAGAACTGTGCGTTCAAGTGCCCAGGAAGACTGGTGCCTACCCAAGAAAAAGCCCATTTTATGGGACGGCAATGCTGCCCAAATTGTATGCAGGATCTAATGGGGTCACTATGATATCTCTTCAGATGAATATTAGTGATAAGACCGAAGGTGTTCGATGCTATAAGTGGCACAGGTTGACGCAAACCTTGTCGTATGGTATGTACCGGACATCAGCAGCTGCAGGTGTCATCATCATTATCCAGTTAGATGCTGTTAGATGCTATAACCGGCCCAACACAGGTTGACGCAAACTATTTCGTATGGTATGTACAATCACGTTCAAAACGGTCAATTATTATTTACCGTATTATTTTGAAAATGATGCTAATTCGAGCATCGAGTTTCTAAATCTGGCCTCCAACTTTCTCTCCAAACCACTCATTCGGTGTGATTCTTCAGCTGTGTATTACTTCGGAAGAACGCGCCTGACACTGCGGAAATTCAATACTGTGTTCTTTGTGGAAATTGTATATAATTTTCGTTGCTCGCGTGATCAAACTCCGATAGATTTTCAAACTCACATAGGTCCTGCTACTAGTACGAGCGCTACACTATAGTTCAACCGCCCGCAAACGGCCATGATAATCATCTAATGTTTAGATAATATCTTACTTACGTATATTTCTCCGGCGCTCAAGGGAGTTTTTCATTCCTAGGATTAAATCCCTAATTATTGCAATTTGTTTGTACTGTGTATAAATACCTGGTTGAATGTACCCACTACGAGCCAGCTTCAGAAAGCAACTTACACCAACCAGTCCCATGCAGCATCACTCCGGAATATGTTACAACAAATGAAAGTAAAAGTGCTTGTTGCTTTACAAAAGACCGTTCTTGTCAATCCGTGCGGTCGTGATCTTTCCTTGGCACGAATCGACGTAGGAAGGGCAGGTACTCCAACGTCAGTTCAATATACGTATGTCAAGCATCCGGTGATATGTGCGATGATATTCCTGATGCCCACTTGATTTCTGGTTTTTGTCCGACAGGTTTCTTGACGGTGAACGTTGCAAGTATGCATGCGATTGCACACCAAGGCGACGCATCCCCAACATCCCCCTGCAAGGACTTCAGGATTTGATCTTAGAAACAGCTCAATCGTAACCTGTGAACGACTGGAGTTGCCAGGGCCTACGACCAGAGTGAAATATCGAGGAAAGGTATCGGCGTTCAACGTGCCATCAGGGTTCAAAAAGCGGTTAGGACAGAAGGATTCTGACTCAGGATACTTATTCGAACCTGCAGCACAAACCGGATATTTG
The DNA here is from genome assembly GCA_930272055.1 of Rhizopogon roseolus. NCBI lineage: Eukaryota > Fungi > Basidiomycota > Agaricomycetes > Boletales > Rhizopogonaceae > Rhizopogon > Rhizopogon roseolus. The sequence continues at coordinate 17,315 of CAKNEV010000272.1, read as the reverse complement.
CATGATTAATCCTTCTATAGAAAATGCCAACAATAGAATGATAGTTACGCGCCTTTTGGAATGAAATAACTATCGTAATAGTCGTCCGCCATATTGAAATTGGAATGAGGAAGACTTTGAATATGCTCAGTTACTACCCCTGATACTGAGATTGAAGTCCGCAGTTCTGTTTACATACAGGTCGTGTTATACTATGCGCATTGTCGATGAAACTTGTAAGGTGATGATAGGGTTCGTTGAATGGCAGTGGGCGCACCTTGAACAGTGATTGCTCGTACATACCTTAGGGCGACCAAATCTTTGGGGACCGACAGATTTCGGACGTGTCACAGGGAGTTGTGGATACGTTCAGTTCGTTTATAATACTGTTGCGTTAAACACGATATAAAGTATTTTCACAAGCCACCGTTGGGTTCGATCCCATGTACTCTGATAGTTCTCTCAGGCTGCAAGGCTAGCTCAGTTTTCGAAACTTACACTAAGTTGCTCGACTCACCTTTACACCCCACCCGACGCCTCTTACGCGACTACAACCCCATACCTTAATCTCGCTCAACTTCGTGCATGCTGCCACGACGTCCTTCATCACAAAGTCATCCAGCTCACGGCACCACCCAGCATCTAGATAACGCAGTTCTGTTGCTCTCTTGAGTTCTGCGAGTGCTTCAGGCGACGCGGCGTGTAGTCCATTTATATTCAACCAGGTGAGCGATTGAGCAGAGTGCTTGATGGCAGCTGTGAGTGCTGCGCTCGACAACTTTTGGTTTCGGGCGAGGGATAGTACGCGCAACGGCGGATTTGGCGTGAATTCTTCGAGGGAAGCAGGTCCGACCTTGACAGGGGCAGAGTCCACATCCATATCGTCATCGTCTTCGTGTTGCAGATTGGATATGGGAGAGGCCCAGTTGGTAAAGAATTGAGCTATGCCCTCATCAGTGAGCCCGGTGCACTCCTGCAGTTTTAAATCTAGCAGAACACGGGCATATTTCCTTACACCCTCTTGAATGACGTAATCGGTGAATCCTTCATGCTTGGAAGCGTCAAGCATTCTAACAGTGCTCCCGTGCTTTTCCATAAGCATCATCCAGCCATCTTCATCTATGCCTTTTCCTGGAAACGCTAGATCTAGCACTCTCAATGGGGGCAGCGAGCATAAAGGTTCGGCAAACGCGCTGTCCATCAAACCAATTTCTCTCAACGAGAGCTCTTCCAGTGCTGTACAGCTCTCTGCGAGCGTCTGCACGCATTTTAAGTTGATTCTTGGACTCTGGGTGATCTTGAACACTTGTAAGCCTGGAACGGCCTTGAAGAATTCCATCCAGGCTTCTGCGCGTACGAGGAAGGGACCAAGGAGTGTCAGGGAGGTCAGCCGCGGCATCGAAAAAGCAAAAGCCGAAAGCACAGGTGATGTGAGACGTCCACAGAAATCTAGGTGCAAGTGAGTCAAATTGGGGTTAAGGGAAGCCAGGGTCGTCAGTGCATCTGGCGTCAGATCTAACCAAAAAAAAAGCTTGAATCAGCTGGCAGTGCGTAACAAAACTCTGCATACTTGTTGCATCGTAGAACCTGAGTTTCTTGTTTTGCACATCATAGAATAAATGCGCGTTCTCGGGGGTGCTGTTGTTCCGCTTTAAGTTGAGAATCTGGCAGAAATTTTGCTGATGCATTACTCACAGACTACGGTTCTTGGACAGTGCTTTCGCAATTTCTTCCATATTCAAGGAACCGATACCACCTAAAGCCTCCACATCGTCGATATAGCGCGTGATAAGCTGTGACATGAAGGCTCGGTCGCCACGCTCTAGGATATTCTAGGGTATTCAAAGACGCACCTCGATGCACATTGCCGCAAGGGATGGGAGACGGCACACTTCGTAACTTACAATCTCCCGTTTGTCCGCCACGGGTTTGCGTTTCCGTGGGGCTATTGGCTTCTTGAAAGGATCGTTGCCAGAGGCTTTGACACATTGGTGACAGAGATACCCAGGCGGTGGATTAGCTGACATAGTATACTTCGTCTGCACTCAACGTCATGTCGTATGCATATCCTTTGTTGAGTCGAAAAAAGTCGTACCACGGTGAACTGTTTTTCGCATCTTGCGCAATTTTCGAAGCTTCCGAGGGGAGGTTTTGGGTCACCGTTGCCACCCATTGACCATAGGTTCTTCGACACCGCCTTGTATTCATCCTCGGAGGAGCCCTCATACTCACCATTATCTTTGGCTTTCTTTTTGGCTTTGGCTTTCGCAGCGGCGGTCGCTCGACCCTTTGTACTCTTTCGCTTCTTTGCGGGTGATTCTTCCTCAGGATCGTCGAGCTCGTCCGAGGCATAGTTGGTAGCCTTATTCACGAAAATCGTCAGGCTCAATAATGAGGGGACTTTGGACATTAACATACTCTGGTTGCTCTGCCTTGACTACGTCGACCATTCGATGCCTGCGGAATCCCGTCCTCTTGTTGCTCTTGCTCTGGCGCACCTTCGACATTGTTCCCAGAGTTGCTTGGACCAGCAATAGATGAAGATTGGTTCTCAGTCTGATTCTGATTCTGGGTAGCGACCCGACGAGCAATCATATCAGGATTAATGCCTGATTCCTGTCAACGGATTTCGAGCTCCAGCAAAATTTAAGGGGGGCAGTAAAAACGTACCCTGAGGAACTCAGTCAATGCGGACGTGGGTCCCCGAACATTATTCCCTCGTCTGCTCATCGTCTAGGACCCAAAGGACAATTGAAACAAGAGGTCAACCAGGAACAAGTTGCGAGTTTCGGTCGGACGCGCGCGTAACAAAATAAATGAGACCGTGACAGGAATAACACGCCGAGTCACGTGGCCATCACTGATTCAAACACCCATATGATGTCGGTCCTGATAACGTCAACCAGCACCCACGCTCTCGAATCTCAAGTAGGGGGGCACGCAGGTGTACAGGCAACGGAAGATGGCTCTCTCTTGCTCAAGCCTGCTCTGCCTCGCGAAATCGACTTTTATCAACTGATCGCTGCCGCAGGTGATGACGACCCTTTATCAAAGCTCAGAAAGTGGATCCCAAAGTTCCTTGGTATACTGAAGCTTGAAGGGAAGCTGAAAGATACAGATGGAAATCAGAATGGGAATGAAGGCGATGGAAATTTGGAAATAGTCCCTGTGAGCGCAGCCATCGCGCCGGAGGAGAAAGATATGTGGATCTGCTCTGCTCTTTCTACGCGTACTGGCATTCTTATTTGATCAAGCACAGTCCTTAGTTCTGGAAAATCGTTCGTATGGTTTCGTGAAACCTTGTATCCTAGATGCGAAGCTTGGGACCGTTCTCTATGACGTGGACGCGCCTCCGGAAAAGCAAGCGCGCATGATCAAAGCTGCTCATAATACTACTAGCGAAGAAACAGGTGTTCGTCTCACGGGCTTCCAGGTACCTGTTTACGGATTTTAAGTCTGAAAAGGTCGTTGAATCACGATGTAGGTGTACAGCAATGACTCTCCTAATCCTATCACGACACCGAAGTCGTATGGGAGATCGATCACGAAGGAGCAGCTTCCTGAGGGTATTGAGATGTTTTTCCCTGTCTCTTTAGTTCCTTACCATACACCGGGGGTATCAGAGTCCCACCCCGGCCTTCCGCCTCTCCTACTCCACCGCGTCCTTACTACGCTCGAAGCTAATCTAGAAGAATTGAAAACTGCTATATCCAACATCGAGATGCGCATGGTAGGCGGGAGCATTCTCATAGTGTATGAGGGCGACTGGGAGCGTGCCTCGAAAGCATTTTCCACGCCTTCCGGGGTTCTCACAACTGAAGAAGAAGACAGTGACGACGACGAAGTGGAGGTCGAGATAGATGAAAATGGACAAATTGTTCTGGAATCTATACCTGACGAGGTGATGGACGAAGAAGAGGAACACCAAGCACCATTGTGTTCCCTCTCTCTTATAGACTTTGCGCATACCCGGCTTACCAAAGGCCAAGGTGTTGATGAAGGCGTGCTGAAGGGCATACAGACCGTGATTGATCTTGTGAGACAGCGGAGGGAGAATGTCGCAGCAATGCTGCCTAGGGAGAGGTAATCGGGAGTTCCGTCGCTGGGCGTGCGGAATGTAGTATTGTGCATGATGTAATGATATGTGTAAAGTATTATAATCTGGATGTTGCATGAAGCTTGAGTAACCCTTGAATCACTGTTCCTTCCCTAACTATTCGGATGAATCAAACCGCTTGCGAAACCACACCTGACGCCATCAAGTAACGTCATCTCATCATACTGCATAGGCACTACGTAGATCTCGCAAGCAAGACTAACATTAACGGCACATGTACTCAACCACGTCCCGCGGAGAATTAAAAGACTATCGATACACAGTATCATACGTCGTGGCATGCATGAAACGTCGTGAAGGTAAAGTTCATAATGCAATGCCTCAAACTGGTGGAAAAGAACCGATCTCTGCGGAAGTGAGCACGTAAGTCAACTGCAGGACGCATAGGCGACTGCGGACAGGGGCGACTTCCGCTCGATGGAACGGCCTGAAGATAATTCTGCACGGCGCGCTCGCCAGCTTGAGCGCGAACGTGTGCTACATCGGTCGTTATTTCGCATCGTCAGTGTGGCGACGAGCTGGGGCATTGTGAGAATAAGTGGTGTAGGGTCGCCTGTGGGCGGTGGGGATGATCGTGGAGATGACGGTGGTGTAGGTGATTGTACAGCGTCGGGGTATGGAGAGCGACAAGAATGATGTACATCATTATCGTGAAGCGCCACCGGGACGCTGTCGAGTTCCAATGAACATCCATAATGATCAATCAATCGCTTCCGAATCCTCCTTGCCAGGAGCACATCCTGCCCTTCAAGGGACTGTGCATCTACTGGACTTCCCTCAACTTGGGAGCCACATGCACCAGAATCACATAGGCGCGACACGAGGCTGCGATGTACAGTAGCCAGGAACATAAGATCCGCGACTTGGCGCCAGCTCTTACGGGACCGCTTGCGCGTGACCGCATCTGGACTCGTACTATTCTCCTTTGACTTGGTATTTTTGTCTCGTCTGGGACCTTTTGGCTGGGAGCCGAGGGTGGCAATGGCCTGAGAGCGCCGTTTGCGGAGGCGTGTCTGTGCCGAACACGGGGAGGTGTTGTCGTTACACGGCAAAAGCGAAGCCGATAGGAGAGAAAGCGGATCTACGCTATCAATCGTCCCATCGAACATAACAATGTCCGTTATACTAGCAACATCATCTGCGCACGAAGAAGGGAAGGGGATAACACTCCGGAGGTCTGGTAGATCCGAAGGAGACGGCAAGAGCACCCTCGAGGAGCTTGCGCAGGCCGCTGAAAGGGAAATGGTAGGCGGAGCTTTGGACGGGCGAGAGGATAGTGAAAAAAGAGGGTTATAGTGCTTTGTCGATGCAGAAAGTCTGCTACGACGGTGCACGTTGGTTGCGTCGCCGAGGACGGAACTAGCCCGGGTTACGCGCGATGCGTGGTCTCTGACTGGATGGGGTGCTAACACTAAAGCCATAACGTTGCTTCCTCGACTCAAACTTGACTTGAAGCTTTAACTTGTGCTTTTTCTATTTCTGCTCTAATCTGATCGATGCGAACGCAGTTCGCAGGAGTAGGACTGACGAAAAGACGAAAAACAAGAGAGAGATTGGTCGGGATTGACTCTTGCAGCGATGAGGAACTGCAAGATGGAAGAAAGAGAAGAGAAGGTCAGCCCCAAACTCTGTTCGCCAGCAAAACTCAGACCTTTATATACGACGGAATGACCGGTCCTTGGGGCAAGTGAAAGGTGTGAAGTACCCTTTTGTGGGGAACACGAGGCGTTATGTAACTCATGAAGACAAATAATAATAAACATCACCCCACGACGCGTCAGTCACGTGCATCGTGACTTCCGCGCTTCGAAGCCGCAAACTTGACAGTTGCATAATGGGAACATTACGATTCGCGAATTGCACACATGTATCAAGCGCGCAGGAGAATATAGTAAAGATCACCGAACACGCTATCGATCCATCTACTTTCTCGCCCGCTACTAGTAGCCTCTAGGGCAAATTTCTCTCGCTTAGGTTGAACATTGGCTCATTTCATTCTTGAAAGCCGAGCCGCGGCTTTGGCTCAGGCCCGGACATCACTTAGTCTGTCATTGTAGGTAATTTAGTGCCACACATTTGGCGGAGGTCACATTATATCACCATAAATTTATGGTGCATACATGTCATAATGCATAAAATTTTCACCGTCCCCACAGTAGTATGCATTATGAGTATATGAACTGTAGTGGACAGGTAGGTATTACGCATCACTCTCGGATTGATGATGGTACTTGTGAATTAAGCCATGTTTGGTACACCTCGTTATCCGGCCTCAATGTGGGTTCCTCCGCATAAGAGAACACGACTTGACGAAGGCAAGCTCTCGCAATGTCCCAGTTGACCAGATGTGATGATGAAGGTTTGGCATTGAAACGCCCACTCACTAGAAAGGAAGACTTTTCGTTGTGACATCCAATAGCATCCACTTTCAGCCAACCATCGAGCAATTTACCCTTCAGCTCGCCATTCTCATACCGCAGGGAGACCCAGGTGAGGACCCAGATGAATGATTCGGCGTCGTGTCTGTACAGGTGCTCGACCTTGCCTTTGATGGCTTCCTCAGTGAGAAGGTCCATCGCCATGAATGGTATAGTTCCGGTGCGCTCCTTGCCTGTGGGAGCATCTCGAGTGGATGATAAGTCGTAGTCATTCAGGACTCCGATCCATACATCACTTGCTGTCTTGTAAACCATGAGGTTGCCAGGGCTGATGTCACGATGACGGACGCCGTACTTCCAGAGAACACGATGACCTATTATCGCAGTCAATTGACCGTACAGCAGTGAAAGAGAAAGGGCACCTACACCGTGCCACGTGCCACCATGCGCGAAGGAACTCGTCACCACTCAGCTTCGTGATGGGGATAAGCTTTCTGAACACGATGATGTAGAAGACGCGACTACCCCGTTCAGCGTCATCGATTCCCAGTGCCTTTCTAATGGTCGCCGTGGATGTCTCTTCAAATTTATAGAACCAGACCATCTCTGGGACATGGCCATCCACTTTTTCCCGCTCCTCGTCTGTCATCTTTTCCCGCTTCCCGTCCGCAATCTCATACACCTCCTTAAGTATATCAGGCTCGCTCTGACGCGACTGTTCCGGCCAGTATAGCTTGGCAACTAGTTCGTCGGTATCATTAAGGCTGGGGCGATCCCGTGGCAGACTCGAAAGGACGGCACTCTTGACCGGAAACACATTGGTTGCACGCCCGCCGAGACCGAAATGAGTCGTGCGGTCCTTAGACTGCAGATCAAACGTAAGGTCAACCTTCCCAATTTCCTTGTCCTCTATAACGACCGTAGGCGAACGTCCAGGCTCAGGCCCGAATAACGGGTTCATGCCCCATTGCGCATATGGCATTCGCTGCATGATAAGCAGCAATACCAAAAATCGTGGAAGGTCTTGAATGAAATTGAAGCCAGAGCACTGAATAGCGTTCTGACGATCAAAATACCAGACGTAGATGACGTCATCTGAAAAGATGATATCAATTCGATGACAAGTCTGCAGTATTGCATTGACATACCATTTACTACAGAGGATATGACATGCTGTCGTGCGGTGTGAGCTGCGAACATCTCCGCGACATACAATCCGTTCTGAACGATGGCGGGTAGTCTGATCGGCTCTTTCTTCTCTTCCTTGCCATTATTTTCATTGTTACTCTTGGAGCGCTTCCTGCTGGGCTCGTCAGAGGCTAAGTGTTCAGAGTTACGCTTCTTCTCCTTCTCCGTATTTTCCTTGAGCCGCTCGGACTGCCGTCTTGCTGCATTACATGTCAGCAAGGAAGCGGCACGCAGAGATACTAGATGGCTTACGCTCATCCGATGTTTTCGAAGTGGAAGCAGTAGTCGGCACGCGTGTCGAAATCGGTGGTTCAGCAGGGTTCTTCTTGTCCTGTTTTTCCTGCATGTCCTCCATTTCCTTCATTTCCTTCCGAATGTCCATATACTGCTGAGTAGGAGGCTTGTATTCCTCCACGCGGTATGCTTCAGTAGGGGGAGGATCGATACCATGCTTCGTGCGTTTGAACTCCACGGTTGATCGAACATTCGGCCATGTGAAGCTCTTATCGGGCGAATTGCACGCAATCTCTGTGTAAATCTCATCTGTCTTAGCTTTCTTTCCGCCCTTCCGTGCATTGCGAGCGCTTTTACAAGGGATGACAACGATGTCAGGCTTGCGTTTGGACTCCGCGCCCTGGTGATATTGAAATATGTACATTGGGTCGTTTCGGTGAAACAAGATATCGCTCGGATCGTCAGCCTTGAAAGAAGGTAATCCAGGTACGTCGAGCGCTTTCAATTGGATGAGCGCCTTGTTGGCAGCCCGAGCAAAATGCTCGTAAGAGTCCGTTTCAACAGTACATTTAGCACTTCACGGTGACGTTAATCTCTCTTTTATTCCAAACCAAATTGAATAACCCACAAGGCAGTCAAATGTTGCTTGATGTTCTCACTGTTGCAGATTGGCAGGACGACATCCAGGCAAGTTTTCAATAGGATCGACTTGTCGGGAACGTGTTTGGAAGTGTCTCCACAGCGGTAAATAAGCTCTTGTAGCATTGGGTCGATACCGCATTTCGTGTGATCCTGGATGTCCCGCGTTATGAAGGGGCGGAGATCACGAACCCTCGATGTTCAGCGTCAGCGCATGTTGCTCGGAAGCATTATTGAAGGTAACGCACTCAGCACCTAGAGCCCCGATACTTTCGCTCATCGCAGCCGAGCCGACTGCATTTGGGGTTGACTTGATCTCCGGGGGAAAGAGAGAGCTACTACCGCGGGGAGTTTTTGGCCCAATACTGGCGTCAGAAGTATCGACCATGATGAGGAAAATGAAGGCAGGGATCCAGCGGATGATTGAAAGACTCCGAAGTTCGTTTTTATGCTAGGATAGCACTATTGTCTAGACATTTCGAGACCACAGTGATCAATCATATACATGGACGAACGGTGGACGTGTGTGGCGGTGATGTTGAATGATAAACCCAGTTGACAGCGGAATCAAAATTAGCCATCACGTCCATCAACTTGCCACATCACTTATCACAAAGTCAACACTTCAGCAATTGTCAATTCGTCGCATTTGGCAGTTCATCGACATCATGAACGCGAGGGCATATAGGCTATCATGCATATCACTCCACCACTTGTGTTTTATGAGTTTGTACAGTACAATATATCATGATGCATGGCGGACAGCGAGAAATTTAATCATAATGCATAGACTTTGCGGCCATTATGCATTATGAGATAGCACTTTTGGCTGGTTGGGTCTTCAAGCTTGGTATTGTTTGTCAGCATTAAAAAATTAGGGTACGTATTTGGAGTCTTGGCACCTCATCCTACAATGACTGCCGAAAAACGAAAACCTCGAGACAAGCCCGCACCCTATCAGAGACAGCCAAAAAAACCAAAGGTCAAAGATGCCCCAGTAACCTCTGCATGCTCAACTGCCTCTCACTCCTCGCGCCAAAACCTCACTCTTAGCGACTGGTTGACAGTTTTTGCATACGTTGATGCACACCAGGCGATGCCACAATGTGACATTGTGAACCACTTCAAGAGCCTCCAGTCAGGGGCTTTAATTTTCACACAGTCAACTTTGTCACGAAAGTTAAAAGAACGTTTAACTTTGGAGGCACGCATCGAGCGGGCTGGTCTAAAAATTCCCATTCCTATGCGTCGGCCTCATCTTGCTCAACTCACAGCTGTCGAGAATGAAGTTGCTGCCTATCTGCAAGATTTGAAGAGTCGAAATCGCATTTTTGGTGAGCCACCATCGTTAGACGACTTTATCGAGCCGGCCGAGGAACAGGAAGTCGGAGATTCACTCGAGTTTGAAGTTGGGGATAAAGACATTGTCGCTGCAGTGAAACGGGAGCTGGCAGAGAAAGTAGGCGAGGTGATCGAGGTCGATTCCGATGAAGAAGAGGATCCTGAACCAGAGGTTTCTCGTGCAGAAGCACTTGCGCTGTGTCGGCGGCTCGAAGGAGCCTGCCTGCAGTTCGGACATGCTGATTCCCCGCTCCCACTCGAACTGCTGAAGCAACTCCGTCTTTTTCGCGCTCAGTTACGACGTGATGAACAACTTCATGGAAAGCAAACTACGATAGATGCATATTTTCGTTAGACTAGACATTAGCAAATGTGTCACACGTTTGAGTGGCCCGACGTTATGCATTATGACATATTATACTGTACCAACTGAGGTCCTAAGTTCTATCAGACTTCATGCGATCGATCGTGCGCCGACATATGTAAGGTCCCCTTTCTCGCACAAAAGGTATGGAATGCTAGTATGCCTAATTTATGGCCTAGCAGCTAGCATGTTTCCAAATATCCACAGCAGCTTCGTCTCAGGCTGTGCGAACTGCATTTTGCACAGCAAGCCCCACATACCCGTAACCCCGCCTCCTTCTCCATACCACCAAGATTTGCACCAGCACTGACAAGAGTGTCCACGATGCCAGAATGACCCTGACGTGCAGCCTAGTGATGCTCAGCCTCATCTGATGTCGCCTCCGATTCCCGAAACCATCAAAACTCACGTAATACAACGCCGTATGTCCCAATACATCTCTGAGATGCACTAACGCACCGGCACCGCTCTCTAGTAATTTCTCAACGCATCTCGTGCTGCCATTCAGTGCAGCGACGTGCAAGGGACTCATCCCGCTCCCGGCATCCTGACAATTTGAGATACCTCCTGGAATGGTTACCTCTCCCCCACCTTCAGAGATACCAGAGGCCGTGTATGAACCTGAAGCAAGGCAGAACTCTAGCCCCTCAATATCATCTCGCGCAACAGCAAGATGCACAAGAAACGGCATCAAAACCAGCCATCACGTCCATCGCATCACAAAGTCAACAGTTCAGCAATTGTCAATTATTGTTGCATTTGGCAGTCAATATATTAATATTGCGGCCAGAGACAGCTTCTCTGACGATGAAATATCAATATTCAATGGTCGTAAACAACGATTTGCAACCCTATCCCTCTGCTAATGATTCTGGAGAATAAATTATTACTTGAAACCAATGGAGGGTATGACAGATACATTGCGGAAAAAATCCAACAATATAAGCAAGAATGTCCTCGAGCGGAAGACGCTGATGTTCATAAAGGTTGATAGGCTATAGCTGCTGGTTTGACATCACGACTGATTTGTTTCAAAGCGCGACAAACATCTGGAATCAAGTATCATGGACATCTTATGAGGCTCTCATTTTCTCTTCATAGCTTTATTTGCCAGTAAGGACGGGATGTCCGTATCAAGGTGGCGGGGTACACCGTTATGATTAAGTTATATAATGAATGTGAATTGTCCATTAGCCTCAGGAGTTAGCAATGGACCACGAAGGCCCCAGAAGCGACGCTACCGAGCGTGAAGCCGCTACTAGTGGCCTCTACGCTTCCGCTCATGTATACAGCCTCGGCGCCAGTGCCAACGAGTCCGATATCTTTCCATGTCACATCCGAGGTGATGTAGTAGGTGTTGGCAGCAAGGACGAGCGACTCACCGCCTGTTGTCCAAGTAGCAATATCAACACCCCCAACTAAATAGTTGCTCCGCACTGAGGCAGCGCTGAAGAAAAACGGTGTAAGCTTCGGTAAGCTCAACGCCAACTCGGACGATGCGGTCTTGATATAGTCAGGAGTTGGATCCGACCAAGGGATGACACCCAATGCGCCTTGGTTAATGCCCATAATGCTCTGAATGACCCATTCTTCGCCTGAAGGAATACGCATCCAATACCTAGAACGAGAATGATCAACCACAGCAGATACAAAAATACGAAGACCACTGACTCTGAACCGCCAAATGCTTGAGGAACAGTCCACACTGCCTTGGTTCGTTCCCATCCCATCACCTCCAGTCGGTTTTTGAAGCTAGAAACTCGATCGCTGATATCAAAGTATGAACCGATACCACTATCCGCGGGGACCGTGCCACCATAATATGTGGTGTTGGGCGGAACAGCTGAGTTATCTCCAACAGGAATACTGAAACAGTTGTCACAACCGCAGTCGCCATAGTCGGGCGTGCAGGTTATATTCCACTCGTTGGACCAGGTGACATTGTTCCCGATCATGTAGACGTCTTGCATGACGATGTCCGTGCCCGCAGTGTACGATGCCCATTCGTAGTCCTGGCAATTCAGAACAAGACTGACGGGATGGTAGCCATCCAGGTTGTAAATGAGGTCGTATGCAATGGTCGTGGCGTTCAGTGGGTCTGATGTTCCATCGGGTTCGTCACCAGTGTACCACAGGAGGAGGTTGGGGCGGTTCTGGATAGACTGCACCTGCTCCATTACGGAAGTGCTGTTCATATAAGGTAGGGCTCATGCACGCACCGCTATAGTGTGACGGCCAAAGTGTGACCTTGCGTGATTTTCCAGTGTAAAGTTAATGGCCCTCGTAAATCTCAATTTTCGGAAAAATTAATCGCGCAGCATTCTGCGGATTTGAATTTCGAACAACCCTGCGCGGCTGGATTTTTGAATATCTCAAATTTGTAACGGCCATTAAGAAAATGAATGTTATGAGCAGCGGAAACTAGTAGTGCTTATATAATACGTCTCGGTTCTCACCGCATGGGTCACAGCTAGTCACAACAAGGTCACATATGGTGGTTTGCGCATGAGCCCTACCTTAGGTCGAGCGCATGTCGTACATGAGGCCTGAGGTACATGCCGACTTCTTGCATACGATCGAGAACCATTTCAAAGGCGGTCATATTGTCAAAGGTAGGGACAATATTAATCTGTGTTTGGAGGTAAGCGTGTGACTCGTATTGCACGTTCGAGCAAAACATACAACGTTGAAACTAAAGGGCGGCATCAGCGTTGTATGATGACCACGTAAGAGTCCTACCCTTGTTCCATCAGTATATCAACCGCTGAAAGATTCGTTGACAGGTATCCATCAAAGTTCGTATAAAAGCCAATAGGGAAGATTGGCTCGTACTCTCCTCCCAGCCCAGTTGCTGGCTTTGCCAGCAGTGCTCCAGTCCTCGAATCCATCTTGGTCACAGAGCTGTTGGTCGGATTAGGGAGTACAGAAAGAGCAGCTGAAGCACTGTAAGTCTGAAGTGACGATGAAATTGCTGCCAGATAGGTCGCCCCGCAAGAAAGATTGTACGGGGTCATTTGGGGGGTGATCCCTTCGAGGCTGAACAGGAGTTCATATGCAGAAGAATTGAGCGGTACGAGTGCGTTGGCAAGGGTCTTTCCGTTCAGGCTGACTGTGACATTCAATTTTCCCGCACCAGAGAGAGGACCCGCGGGAAGGTCAATTGGCTGTGCTCCAGATATCTCTGAGTAGACAACGGGTGAATCGATCAGGACGCCTGCAGGAGTGCCCAAGTCCTCTTCTAAGTAAGGCTTTATAGCAGCTGCGCATCGAAAGGCAAGAAGAGGATCTTTTGATGAAGCCGGTATGGGGAATTTTCCTCCGGGAGGAACGATGGGCTGGCTAGCCATGTAGTGCTTATTGCACCTGAGATATATAACTGTTGGTCACATATGTTGTAGATATATCAATGTGAACAAGCCCACCATGTTTGAGCCGATACACCGACAAGGAGCTGTAAGCCACCGAGAGCTGCAAAGGTCAGACGCAGCATTCCTGCAGACACCTAACTCAAACAAAAGGGAAAGCGCAGCAGGCCATACTGTCATATTGATGCAAGATTTTGCTGCAGTTGCAGTGATACAGTGATGCATCAGTCGTGTGGAGCACATATGATGCATCACTGAACCACTATGGATTCGCCATGATGCTGTCATCATAGCTTCGACGCGCCTTCCATGCGTCGGCCTTATGTAAGTTAATTGTTTTTGCCGTGATTTCCCGAAGGGGACCAATCACTCAGTTGGGCATCCCGGACCCCATTGCGCAGGTCCCTCCCCTCCCTTCGGGGGGGCCCCTCCCGCTCCAGGGGTCAATGTCGGGCACCCTACCGCGCCATTCGGATGGGCACACTAAAGCCTCGTTCGGGTTATCGATAGTCTTACCTCATTATTAGGAAGGTCTTCTCATTGACATTTATTTTGCTAACTCATGAATTCCTCAGAAGGGATGATGCATCAGGACTGGTTGCAGTGAATAATGCATCATTCCATTGCTGCAGTTGCAGCATTTGATGCATTAATATGCCAAGAACTGGTGAGCGCAGAGTGATATATGACGTTAGTTCTTTTCTTTTTTTCGAGAGGCACAATGTCTAAAGGCAACCGCCACTGGCTGGCCCCAATAGAACAGCACTATAGCACCTACTATTTACGCGGAGAGAAGTGTTCTGTTACTAGGGCATAATTGGTACAATTAATATTGTACTCCACTGTTTTTGTATCATCAAATACATGGAGCCAACGGGGCTTCTATTACAGTATGCCCCCCACCGCTTCTATTATTGCATAACTTCTCGAAATGGTGCCACAGCTTGAGCAGACAGTGGTGGGTGATGTTGACGAAGCTAGTTTTGGAAGTTGATGGCGAGACGGCGAGTCGTTTGACGAGCATTGAGGTCACGGTGTTTCAAGCGACTGTACTGGTGTTTACCGCATGTAGTACCAACTACCTACAGTAATTTACCCTATGTGTAGAATTTGTATCGCCTACTGGTAGTATTGAACGCGCCGACTCGTATTTACAACACACGGCACTGTGTCATACACTGTCGCACTGTGAAATGTATCACATTTGGCTGTTACATCTTCAGCATAGTGAGCATGTTCAGCAACTTAAATACTAAAATAGACTACGTACAATCTTGTATCTTTACCAGTTTACAACGAGTTGACATGTTCGCAAGGGCGCACTGAGGCTCTAGAACACGATTTCAAGACTACAACCAGAACGTCCATAGCTACTAGGTGCATTGCTGCCAAGACATCAACGATTCGAAACTCTTTGCTCAGGTCATCGTCGTCGGACTCAGACTCAATGAATCTACGTATCTTCCTGACCATCAGCATATCGTGATTCACATGCCTCATGAAATGCAGCGATTCCATCTTGATGTCTAGCCTGTTTCAAAATAGAAGTTCTTGATGAGACGAGATGAAGGTCCAGTATTTTCTGTGTAGTCCCGGGTCCGAGGTACATAGGCGGAATGCTAGGGAACAGTATCTCGCGTACTCTGCGGAGGCATCAATCCGCAAAGATTGCACTGAACGACATTCGGGTACCTTGGAAACGGTTCATTCATTGCGCATTCGACTACGAGTAAACTAATTTACTGGACTTCGATGCTCTTCAAGTACCCCACGCGGTAGGGATTACCATCTGTTTCGTGACCCCGGTTGTGCGCAATCCACTTAGGCTCATCCTGGAGAAGACAAGTTATGGTTGAAATAGAACATGTGATCACAAGTACAAACCTTGAATAGCCTCATAGTCCTAACGCGGTTGCCCATATCCAGCGTGAAGCGGTGGTAAATACCAGCGGGGAGGACCAATAGGTCACCAGCACTCATGTGGCAACGAATCCAACATTCAGTAGAGTGTTCTGCATAATGCTGATAAGCGGGGGGCTTTGACACTGAAGTGGCTACATACCACGGACGTCAAAGAAGCCGCTCCCTTCAAGCAGGTATCGGATTTCCTCATCTTCATGCATGTGCCTGAGAAGGAGTCAGATACAGAGGATTGAATTGATAGATCACGTCTTACTCGTGGTAGAAACTCTTGATCTTTGTTTCATATTCATCACCCAGGCCCTCCTTGCTAATAGCAATAATGTCGTGGTTCTTGTAATCCCTTTCCTTCGCAACTGCAGCAACCTCTTGCTCGTACTTGCCCTCGACATCAATGGGGATGTGCCAGTGCAAGACGCCAATGGACTTCAAAAGTTCTTCTGGAACGTCTGTGCCGGAGTCATGCGGGAGACGTTGGTCGCCTTCAAGGTTGTCAAAGTAGTAAGCGCGCATAGTACAAACAAATTTCAGATAAGAGGACAGAGGACAGAGCCCACAAAGCGACAGCTTTATATACAAGGCGGTCAGCTGACCTCACGCCCAGTTGACTTACTCAGAAGAACTCTTATTTTGTGAGCAGTTAATTTCAGATCTATGGGGGCGTCCACTGTAGCAAGCCCGGCTCGCCGTGGATGGTCAATAAATAATCCTATGTGTAAAAATGGATGTAAGCATGGCTAAACCATTTCGCACATAGGATTGTTCATCTAACCAAGCACCATCGCCAAACCAGCGACCATTGAATCAACTTACGCTCGAGTAATGGCAGGTTAATATTAGAACAAGATGGGCCCTCGAAATCTATGCTCGGACTATATTCGGAGGACGTGATACAGGGCAGATGACTCTCGATGAAGGCGCTAAATGTCATTTCTTCTGTTTAGTAGCCAAGCTTATGAGGATAGGGGACAAGTCAAAGCTCACGAGGTCTGACATGTGCGATGAACGTTCGCAAACGCACCCCGGCCCTCTGAGAACCAAGGGATGGCGCCCAACGGGCCCAGTTATCGTTATCTTGCATCGATAACTTTGGTGAGGTCATTATTAGCCATGGAAGTCGCACCGACCTGAGTCTATTCACAGTAAGGTTTGGCTTAAGATACATACAAAGGATGAACAGGTCAACTTACTTAGCGGACTGTCAATAGACGCAAGCTAGCACCTGAATTAACACAACCAGGCAGATGATTGTTTACAACTGGGTCATTGGTCGAGTTCGTTGTGTGCATCAACCTGCAACTGAGTGATTATTTTGTTAAGGGGAGGATAGACTATACAGTGGTGCCAAGTGGGCCGACGACGGGAGGATGGATGGGCGAGCAAGATGAGCTGGAGTGGATGATCGATGACGGCTCGTTTCAACACATTACTGATTATCCGAATTGTCAGCGAGGAAGGCACCAATAGTAGGCTAATTTCAACACACCTCTCGCGAGGTTTTTATTATCCATGAAAGCTGCATAGAGATGAATTGCGGGCTGTCCACGCTCTGGGGCCAAAGTCGTTGAAGTTCCACTGACGAATCACCGTCAAATTAGTAAGCTAGCATTGTCGGAGTTGGTCGTTTGAATCATCTAACCGAACAACTCACCTAGCTCCCCCCCCCTCCGACACATCACGTGGTGCCATGTGACTCCCCACAAAAGGTAATTCTTTCACTTCTGCAAGTTCTGCTCGCTGGTATACAATGAACTTATTTTGTGTACTACGCATCTGGCGGGTGTTTTTAT
>CAKNEV010000271.1:0-40122 GCA_930272055.1 Rhizopogon roseolus | reverse complement strand
AGGGGTCACGTGACTTGGGCGCTTAAGACTTGGGAAATTGAGGAAAGAATAGTGGTTTGTGTTTGGAATTCGTGACACCTACGATGGCAACGTTGCCAAGGGATCTGTGGACACCAATGGAGATGGGAAACATCTGAAGAAATTGTTGGAGATAATAGCCAACGACTACCACTGGGGACAAAGGCCTATTTTCCAGAGAGTCAAATTTTAAGTACACCGTGATCGAAGACAATCTGAGACCACCCTGAAATCTGGCGAAAAATCTTGCTTTCATTCTGAACAAATGTTGATTAGCCAATCAGATTCCATTTTTCGCAATGTGTTCAAAATATGATCACAATGATTTCAAGTGGCTCAGCTTTGCAAAGCTCTGTCATTCTTCATGATGTGTTCAGATTTATTCCAAAGGACACATTGCCCTGTCCCCCCAGTGTACGGTCGTACAACGCTCATTTCCTTTTTCGGTATATATTAGTAATCTCGGATTTCTCCGTCTACTCAGTCTTTCTATACACGAGACTGAGGGTACGTCCATTCCTTACTAGCCACACTACTAATACTGACTCAGCGTAGTATACTTACACCGCTGTGTGTCTAGGTACATATAATATAGTCTTTCTATACACGAGACTGAGGTATACTTACACCTTTGTGTGTCTAGCTCGGAAGCATATTTCCACAGAAATACTTTATACCTAATGTCATTGCGACATGGCCATGGCCCCGTCGTCTTAATCAACACCACGCCGAAGTCATCGCCCAGAGTGCTGCTTGGATTGCGAGCTTTAAACTATTCAATCCCAAAGCACAAGAATCGTTCGATCGGTGTCGTTGCGGTAAGACATGGCGTATTATGCTTCTGTTTGATGCGCTCACATCCTTTATCAGGTCTTCTTGGTTGTCTGGCCTACCGAACCGTCACAAAAGGCGAGTCACTTCTAAGATTATACCAGCATTGGACTTACTGATAAGTTCATACAGACCATGCTCGCATCGCTTGCGATTACATGAATTTAACATGGTTCATTGACGAATACTCCGATGTATCGGAAGACCCCGAGGTTCGCAACCAAAAGAACATCATCATGGATGCTATGCATAACCCTCATAAGCCACGTCCTGAAGGAGAGTGGATTGGTGGAGAAATAATGCTCCAGTGGGTACTTTACTAGCTAATAATCAAACACTGGACTTATCCCACCGACAGATTTTGGGCACGTACCATAAAGAGCGCTAGTATGCAGACGCAGGAGCGCTTCATCGCGATGTTCGACGACTATCTAGAGTCCATGGTGCAGGAGGCCATTGACCGAAGCGGACGTCAGATCCGTGATGTCCAAAGTTACATAGGTATGCACCGGGACACTGGCGGAGTAAGGCCTGCGCTGGTGCTCATAGAGCTAGGTCTGGACATCCCAAATGATGTCTTCTTGCACCCTGCTATTGAGGTTATGGTGACAGCAACCAATGACATGATCTGTCTTAGTAATGTCAGTGATTTTTTCAGTGAATGCCGACCAATGATATTCATAAAAATACATGGCAGGACATAATGTCTTACAATATGGAGCAGGCACGAGGAGATGATCACAACATAGTAGCGATCGCCATGCACGAGTTTGACACAGACGTCAATGGCGCCATGTTATGGGTTGCAGATCATTACAGAGAAGTTGAGAAGAAGTTCTTCGAAGCCAAGGCGGCTCTTCCAAAATGGGGAGAGCCCGTCGACTCACTGGTTAGGCAATACTGTGATGGTCTGGGGAGTTGGGTGCGTGGAAACGACGAATGGAGCTTCGAGACCGAAAGGTACTTCGGCTCCAAAGGTCCGGGAATCAAGAGGAAGAGGTGGAACATGCTGATACCAAAGGACCGCCTTCAGAAACTTGGTCCTAGGGAAATTGGACCTGCACTCGTTGACTCCCTGCTCTAAGGTATCTCCATCATGATGACCAAGGTACTCCGCGCTCAACCGCGCTTCATACTGTATCCAGTATCCATACAACCTGCTTCACATTCGACGGCGTTGCACTTCTATATAAGCATGAATTGGTCCTTCGTGGGGCTCGAGAAGCAGGTTTGCAAGGACTATGAACAGGACCTGAATTCCGAGTCATTTACCCCAAGAGAACGACGCAAGTATGACGGTGAGGAGACCAGTGGCATTGGGAGGGAACATTATAATGTGCCACATGTTTGAATCTTCATCACCTCCTGCCAGTGGTTCATAGATTCCTGGATGTATTTTCGGGTCTTGGATGTCATCTTCAAAAAGTGTTTTTACAAAGGACATTCTTGACGTGACACCTGGCTATCTCCGACTGAGTTGCGGCGGGCGCCGGTCGATTCTGGCCTTCAGGTGTAGGCTGCAAGGTATAACAATTTGTTGAAATTCTGTTATCACAGTAAACTGGCAAGGAACCATAGCGCTCGTTGTAACTAGCGTGTAAGTATGTAGCGAATGCTTACAACCATTTGCATAAATTATGGCAGTTCCCGCGATTTTTGAAATCTTGAACTGGGCAATTCTAGACTTTAGAGATTCTCTGATGAGCACAGTTTGATAAATAAATCAACCAATCGTAATGCTGCATGCGTCTGTCGCGTGGTGGGAAAGAGCCAGGACCATGGACATGGCGGATGGCAACGCCAGTGCTTCGTTAATGGCTTGCCAATGGCCCGCCACTGGCACTTCAAACACTGGAACTTCGACCACGTCCAGTTCTGCCTTGAACCGGACTTATCCGATTGGACGGACGGGAAGCGGCACAAGAAGGACGGAACAGATGAGATCTAAATAACATATATATGAGTCCCCACGATAGTATGCATACAAGAAGCCCTGAGGAGTGCTGCGGGGTATGCATTCACAACTTGTTACTGTGGCCGGTGTAGTGTGTATTGATACACCTACGGCTGCCATGAGGGCGTGACTAAATAACATCGTGCGATAGGTACTCACTGATCATTTGTTGCATTCGGGGAATCTGATACTCGCAGTATATATACTCTCCGTTGCATAATGCTGAAAAAGTGTAATTATGTTATCCTTCACAATGCCACTGCCAGCGTATAAGATGACGACCACATTCAATACAAAAGAACTGGTAATAGGATTTGGCTCAGAAATGCTCGAAGGGAAGGCAAGCAACATGGGCATAAGAACACCGAAGAAGGTCGATTGTGAGACGATCTGACTCCGTATGTCGGTCTTCCTCACATGCAATTCTATGTAGTTAGTGCGATCTCATTTGGTCAACGCAGTCGCTTGGCCTCTTGACCCATCATTCCACTGGATCTAAGGCACGCGCTTGATACAAGAGAACTGGAGATAGGACGATAAAGACAGTGCATTATTGGTTAGTGCTTTTGACCTATGCCCTTTTTCCGTAGTGCAGTGAATCTTTGTGCGTATAAAATCCAGTCAGTGTAATTATGTGCCACTCAGAATTTTTCAGCATGACGATCCTTATTAGTGTCTTACCATCTCTCACTGGCTGGATCGCGCACCTAGCAGCGCATCTAGTGACTCCATTGGCCTACGATTGCCCCACTGCCGAGGGATTGGTGGATACCAATGGAGATGATAAACATCTGAAGAAATATTTCATACCTAACGTCATCGCGACATGGCCATGGCCCCGTCGTCTCAATCAACACCACGCCGAAGTCATCGCCGAGAGTGCTGCTTGGATTGCGAGCTTTAAACCATTCAGTCCCAAAGCACAAGAATCGTTCGATCGGTGTCGTTTTGGTAAGACATGGTGCATGATGCTTCTGTTGTTTGATGCGCTCACATCCTTTATCAGGTCTTCTTGGTTGTTTGGCCTACCCAACCTTCACAAAAGGCGAGTCACTTCTAAGAGTATACCAACATTGCACTTACTGATAAGTTCATATAGACCATGCTCGCATCGCTTGCGATTACATGAACTTAGTATGGGTCATTGACGAACACTCTGATGCATCAGAGAACCGTGAGGTTCGCAGCCAAATGAACATCATCATGGATGCTCTGCGTAACCCTAATAAGCCACGTCCCGAAGGAGAGTGGATTGGTGGAGAAATATCACGTCAGTAGGTATTTCGCTGTCTAATAATCAAACACTGGACTTATCCCACCTATAAGATTTTGGGCACGTACCATAAAGAGCGCCAATATGCACACGCAGGAGCGCTTCATCGCAAAATTTGACGAGTATCTAGAGTCCATGGTGCAGGAGACCATTGACCGAGGCAGACGTCACATGCATAATGTCCAAAGTTACATCGATCTGCGCCGGAACACTGGCGGAGCAAGATCTGCGCTGGTGCTCATAGAGCTGGGTCTGGACATCCCGGATGATGTCTCTTTGCACCCAGCAATTGAGGTTATGATCACGGCAATCAATGACATGCTCTGTCTCAATAATGTCAGTCATTTTTTCATTAGATGCCAGCCAACGATATTGATAAAAATGAATGGCAGGACATATTATCTTACAATGTAGAGCAGGCACGAGGAGATGATCACAACATAGTAGCGATCGCCATGCACGAGTTTGACACGGACGTCAATGGTGCTATGTTGTGGGTTGCAGATCATTACAGAGAAGTCGAGAAGAAGTTCTTCGATGCCAAGGCGGCTCTTCCAAAATGGGGAGAGCCCGTCGACTCACTGGTTAGGCAATACTGTGATGGTCTGGGAAGTTGGGTGCGTGGAAACGACGAATGGAGTTTCGAGACCGAGAGGTATTTCGGCTCTAAAGGTCCAGATATTAAAAGGAAGAGATGGAATATGCTGATACCCAAGGACCGCCTTCAGAAACTTGGACCTAGGGAAATTGGACCTGTACTCGTTGATTCCCTGCTCTAAGGTATCTCCATCATGATGGCCTATGTGCTTCGCGCTCAACCGTGTTTCATACTGTATCCATACAACTGACGTTGCACTTCTATACAAGCATGAATTAGTCCTTCGTCGGGCTCGAGAAGCAGGTTTGCAAGGATTATGAACAGGACCTGAATTCATTAACGCCCAAAAAACGACATAGTGTGATAGTGAGGAGACCGGTGGCATTGGGAGGAAAACATTATAAAGCGCCATCTTCGAAAGGTGCTTCATTCGTCACCTTTGACGTGACACCCGGCTATATTCGCTGTTGTGTCAACGATGAAAAGCGTCCAGATGGTCTGAAGTGTCCGACTCGTTGCCGAGATCAAAGTACGTGAACTCTAGACTGTCTCCTAGAGATGGAAAATACCGCCTAAACAGTACCTCTCCTGGGTTGGGCTTTGGGGGACGAAGGGGGTGCGCAGCGATGACGGTAGATGTATGGGTGAATGAGTGGATATAAGGGAAAGGCGCGACTGCGAGTTGCGAAAATGATGACGCGGGAAACAACCACATGCATGGTATCAATGTGTTCCTGCACCTTGCCAGAACGTAGCTCGGTGCAAGAATATCTCGTCTGATGTTGTGGGTGCATGTGCCGTGCGCCCTAGACCAGACCCAAGGAGATACGAGCGTAACTCCTTGCCGTTTTTAATTTGTCGAGAGAGTAAGATCGGCATGGCTTCTTGAACGTGGTAGAGCATGAAGAGTGCATACACGGTCGCCCAAATATCTTTCAAAGATGTGTCGTATCTATGCGCCTGCAACAAGCTGGAGGAAGGAAGGAGGATCTCTATAATTGGAAAGCTGGGTACATGCGATGTAGTGAGTTCAAACTGCGTACCGACATTTGAGATGACGAGTTACGCTGTTCGATCGAGTACACGACAGTCGCACCTGACCAGACCATCAATATGAACAGCATTTGCCACACCCGTAAGGCGAACTGTCATTACCACGCCATCTGGCAAGATAAAATCTTCACCAACTGGGACGCGCTGACATCATTGTCAAAGTCTGTCAGGGCTTTTGGATGGCTAGGAGACATCGGGTGGCTTAGCAAGGATTCACGGATGAATTCATGAACTGATCAACCTCTTGTGGAATCAGCAACTAGTGTTGTTTCGGCCCGGCTTCAGGCAGTTGGCCAGCCAAAGCCAAGCCTACACGACAGACCACCTGGTTTGTAAATCGCATGTAAAAATGTATCAAAGACGCGCCGTACGTTTGACGCGATCTGGAGGCTGAGGACCGCATGTCTTTCCTGTGGAGAGCGAGAGACTATCGAAGATATTGAAGGAACAACCCAGTCAAAACATATCCAACGACGTGGTTGCCAAGCTTGATTGGCCAGAGCAGTCGCCTGATAGCGAGCCAGATATACTCAAGAAGGTGCAGGCGATCGCATTAAACCCGTATGTGACTGGCTACATCCTAGAGATGGTCTGGTTCCACAAATTTTGCGAGATGTCCACGGCGAGCATCACTGCATCAGGAAGATATTAGGTGTCGACAAAGCTGACCGGGGCAGCCGCCACCGATCCCCGTTGCAGTCGGGGAATCTGAGATCCGCGGCATATACTCCACATTGCGTAGTGCTAAAAAGGTGTAATCAGGTTATTCTTTTGACTTGGAAGTCCTGTAGAATGTTGGCGAGCGGGCTTCGCTCGGTGTCAGACGGCACGTAAAGCTGACAACCCCATGAATGACTTGTCACCTGCATTTCCCGGGAGTGTTAACCGGGCCGAGCTGAAGCCATGTGTGAACAATATTATTATTTCAATAACTCGGCTCGGTTACAAATTATAACCATGAGTAACTTGACACACATTTTCCCACTAACTGTGTCAAATGTTCAACCTGTCTAAGTTCTATACCACAGTATGTTATAGGATGCTAATATATCTATATCTTTGTACTCAATGAGTTTACCTACTGATCAAGAGTGGTCTGGACATGAGATTTGCCATCAAGACAGTGGAGATGTGCCTGCAGCCTTCACAGCTGCTGCTATATCTCAAGCAGTGATACACCATCAGCATCGGAATAATCGACACAGTCCTTTTCCATGCATTTGTACAGGTCCAAGGCATCCTTGGCCGCATTGGCTCATCTAATTGATCAACTTCAGCTTCATAGCACAAACAAATGGCTTATGGTTGCAACAGGGTTTACACTTCGGTTGGGGGGGAGGTCACGGGTACCATAGCAGAAACGTCTTGCTTGATTTTATCTGTTGCATAGCATGAGCATTGAGCAGCAAAGGTTTAGCATCAGTTTGTAGCAGGTAAAAGGCTCCGGACTACCATATGTAGTATATATAATATATGACAAAGCACAAACATCATAGATTTCATGCATAATTACCATAGAATGTAGTCGGTTCCCACTACCCGTCATGCATAGTAAGGTCTGCATAGTTACCTTCTGTATGGTTAACCGGGCTGGAGTGAGCTGGTAGAAACCCGGCTAGCGGTTAGCCGAGCCGCGACAACACTAAAATTCTATGTAGTGAGTACGATCTCAATTGGCCAACGTAGTCGCTCAGCCTCTTGACCCATCATTCCACCGGTTGTCAGACGTGCGCTTCATACAAGAGAACTGGAGATAGGACGATAAGGACAGTGCATTATTGGTTAGTACTTTTGACCTATGCCTTCTTTCTGTAGTGCCATGAATCTTTGTGCGTATAAAATGTAGTCAGTGCAAGTATATGCCACCCAGAATTTCAGGATGACAATCCTTACTGTTGGCCTAACAGCTCTTACTGGCTGGATCGCTAACCTAGCGACGCATCTAATTCCTTTATTGGCCAAGAACGAGTGCAATGGGGTTGCCTATGACGGCCTCACTACCGAGGGAACGGTGGACACCGATGTAGATGATAAACATCTGAAGAAATATTTCATACCTAACGTCATTGCGACATGGCCATGGCCCCGTCGTCTCAATCAACACCACGTCGAAGTCATCGCCGAAAGTGCTGCTTGGATTGAGAGCTTTAAACCATTCAATCCCAAAGCACAAGAGTCGTTTGACCGGTGTCGTAGCGGTAAGACACGGTGCTTGATCCTTCTGTTGATGCGCTCACATCCTTTATCAGGTCTTCTTGGTTGTTTGGCCTACCCAACCGTCACAAAAGGCGAGTCAATTCTAAGAGTAGACCAGCATTGGATTTACTGATAAGTTCACACAGACCATGCCCGCATCGCTTGCGATTACATGAATTTAGCGTGGGTCATTGACGAACACTCCGATGTATCAGGGGACCGCGAGGTTCGCAACCAGAAGAACATCCTCATGGATGCTCTGCATAACCCTCATAAGCCACGTCCCGAAGGAGAGTGGATCGGTGGAGAAATAATGCGCCAGTAGGTATTCCACTGTCTGATAATCAAACACTGGACTTATCCCACCGACAGATTTTGGGAACGTACCATAAAGAGCGCTAGTAGGCAGACGCAGGAGCGCTTCATCGCGATATTCGATGAGTCTCTAGAGTCCGTGGTGCAGGAGGCCATCGACCGGGGTGGACGTCAGATCCGTGATGTCCAAAGTTACATCGATATGCGCCGGAACACTGGCGGAGTAAGGCCTGCACTGGTGCTCATAGAGCTGGGTCTGGACATCCCGGATGATGTCTTTTTGCACCCAGCAATTGAGGTTATGATGACAGCAACCAATGACATGATCTGTCTCAGTAATGTCAGTGACTTTTCAGTGGATGCCGACCAATGATATTGATAAAAATGCATGGCAGGATATACTATCTTACAATGTAGAGCAGGCACGAGGGGATGATCACAACATAGTAGCGATCGCCATGCACGAGTTTGACACGGACGTCAACGGTGCTATGTTATGGGTTGCAGATCATTACAGAGAAGTCGAGAAGAAGTTCTTTGAGGCCAAGGCGGCTCTTCCAAAATGGGGAGAGTCCGTCGACTCACAGGTTAGGCAATACTGTGATGGTCTGGGAAGCTTTGTGCGTGGAAACGACGAGTGGAGCTTTGAGACCGAGAGGTATTTCGGCTCCAAAGGTCCAGATATCAAAAGGAGGAGATGGAATACGCTGATACCAAAGGACCGCCTTCAGAAACTTGGTCCTAGGGAAATTGGACCTGTACTCATTGATTCCCTGCTCTAAGGTGCCTGCATCTTGATGACCTATGTACTCCTCGTCAACTGTGCTTCGTACTGTATTCATACAACCTGCCTCACACTAGATGTCGTTGCACTTCTATACAAGCATGAATTAGGCCTTCGTGGGGTCGAAAAGCAGGTTTGCAAGGATTACGACCAACACCTGAATTCATTTACTCCCAAAAAAACGACATATCGTATTTTTCCAGCCCGGCTTGGCTCGAAAGCCACGACTTTGGCATGGCTTCAATTGGCTTCGGCTTGGCCCTGGCCTAATCAGCGCCCTCAGTAGAATCATACCTACATACTAGGTAGTAGATTGAATAAAAATCAAGTTTTCGTGCGGGCGCATGAAGCGCGGGGGCTGAACGAGCATATCCATGTCCAATCAGAATGCCTCTTGAGCCACATCTGTCGGAATATTTCGGGCGTCATTGAAGTCTTTCGCATTTCGCATGTGATAAGACAAAATTTACCTACATATATAGCCGTATCTACGAGTTGAGTACCTTTGCGCGTTTGCAAAGGGTTCCCTGCCAATATCATTTCGTCGTTCGTCATTCGGGCAGCCGCGAAATTCCAACAACATCTGCGTACTAAAGAAATAAATTAGCAATGTTATGCGAATGAAAATTTAATGGCAAAGTACCGAAAGCAAATCAGGAAATTGACCGACGCACATCCATTCAGTTGGCGTCGAACGGAGTGTAATCGTTTTTGGCACATTTTGGCAGGTCACGTTCCTGGCAGTACGAAGTCAGCGGCCTTTGCCCGGCAGTACGCGTTACATTACTCACACTAGACACCACACATACCTACAATAGATTACGGGAGTCTACGACCCCAAAGGACAAGAAAAACACTCGTGTGCCGTGGCATCTTAATTTGACCTAACCGGCGGCTCAGGCTTTGGGAAAATATTACCCACAGGCCATGATGACCTTGGCTTGGCTTGTGACGCTTGGCTTTGGCCGGCTCGAAGCCGTGCACGGCACATCACTAACTGCACAGTAAGACAGGGAAACATTATAATGCACCATATGTTTCGAATCCTCATCACCTCCTGGTTCACTGTCATAGATTCCTGCATGTATTTTTCGCGAAAGGGACCTCCAGAAAGGTTCTTTGACGTGATACTCGGCTGTCTCCGACTGAGTCGGTCTTCTGTCCTTCAGGTGTAGAGTTTATCCCGCTTTTCGAATCACCGCGAGCTGTATAAGTATATGTACTCGCGTTCTACTGTTTACAAGATGATTATGATTATGAACAGAAATCCATCATTCACAGCACGTCCAGCCTGAAGAAGCGCTCTCTGGTAGCACATGCGATCACAGAGCGTTTGTAGGGAAAGTCAAACAGCTGGACATCGACTTCAGCTGATGACCACAGTTTCTATGCTCTGACTTACGGTCGCAAAATGCATGGCCGACTCCTGCTCCACTTTTATGACGGATGAATTAGTTGCTTTAGGCTCGCCCACGACATTTTCGGTGCGAGGGTCAGCCAAGAAGCAGTAATGTATCAAAGCACAATGCCACAGTTTGACTACACATAATCTTTGGTCAGTACGGTCACGCTCGCATGTGAGTACATCACCTACTTCGATCGGCACCACGGAATCTATCCTCTCCGACGAGGACATGGAGGCCCCTGTCCCAGTCTCCGGGGCCACCAGGAATGTAAGGTGCCACGTGGTTTTCCTTGCGTAATATTTTTAGCCCATTGTTCTTGAAGAGAAAAGCGTAAAAGAACCACCTTCAAGTACGTGATCTCGGCATACCCCATGTGCTGGCCGTTCCAGCTCATGATGACAGGTAAAACTGCAGGGTCGTCCAATACTCCCCTGACATATGCTCTATGCTTCTCCAGCGACCCGCGTTCCCCCCATCCCGCGTTAACTCGCTCACTGTTGTGCCAACGATGAAAAGCTTCCAGATGTTCCGAAGTATCCGACTCGTTGCCGATATCAAAGTACGTGAACTCTAGAGTGTCCCCTAGAGATGGAAAATACCGCCTAAACAGTACCTCTCCTGGGTTGGGCTTTGGGGGACGAAGGGGATGCGCAGCGATGACGGTAGATGTACGGGTGAATGACTGGATATAAGGGAAAGGCGCGACTGCGAGTTGCGATACCGACGACGGAGGCAACCAACCACGCGCATGGTATCCATGTGTTCCTGCACCTTGCCAGAACGTAGCTCGGTGCAAGAATATCTCGTCTGATGTTGTAGGTGTATGTGCCGTGCGCCCTAGACCAGACCGAAGGAGATACGAGCGTAACTCCTTGCCGTTGTTGATTTGTTGAGAGAGTAAGATGGGAATGGTCTCTTGAACGTGGTAGAGCGTGAAGAGTGCGTACACGGTCGCCCAAATATCTTTCAAAGATATGTCGTATCTAGGCGCCTGTGGCAAATTGGTGGAGGGAAGGAGGATCTCGATGATAGGAAAGCTGGGTACGTGCGATGCAGTGTGTTCGAACTGCGTACCGACACTCGAGATGACGAGCTGCGCTGTTCGATCGAGTACACGATACTCGCACACGACCAGACCGTCAATATGAACAGAATTTGCCACGCCCGTAGGACGAACTGTTATCACTGCGCCATCTGGCAAAATAAAATTGTCCACGACCTGGACCGCGCTGGCATCGTTGTCAAACTCTGTCAGGGCTTTTTGGATAGCTAGGAGACGTCGGGCGGCTTGGGCCATAGGATCCACGGATCAAACGATGAATCGATCGACCTTGGGCTGAATTGAGTAAGAGTTGGTTGATTCGTCGACAACGTTATCTGATAAAAATAAAGTTGCCAAAATGGATGCCGTTCACACGGGGCTGATTTTTTGTGCCATTTTGATCAAATCCGTGCGTCAATACCCTTGGTCCCTTTGAATCCAGCTCCATAGACGATGGCATCCAACGGAATCATCCCGAATGGAACTGCAGAAGCTCCGATCGATGTCTCTTCAGTGCCCTCCATCGTTGGCATTAATTTCGGAAACTCTTATGCATCCATCGCAGTCTTAACAAAGGTACGTTACTTCCCTTACATCCAAAAAAATTCTGTGTAAATATTTTTTTGACAATAGGAAGGCCTTGCTGAGTGCATAGCCAATGAGGACGGGGAGCGTCAGATCGCTTGTGCTATTGCGTTTCACGGTGAGGAGATGG
This sequence comes from Rhizopogon roseolus, assembly GCA_930272055.1. Lineage (NCBI taxonomy): Eukaryota > Fungi > Basidiomycota > Agaricomycetes > Boletales > Rhizopogonaceae > Rhizopogon > Rhizopogon roseolus. Next base: position 27,937 of record CAKNEV010000271.1, on the reverse strand, counting down.
TATGTGCTGGCCTATTTCGTCCCCATTGCGCCGCTTACCAAGTTTTATCTTCTCAGTACATCGGGAACCAAGCAAAGCATCAACTAGTTAAAAACTCTCAAAATACTATCACCGGATTCCGTAATCTTCTGGGCAAAAAGTGTGTGGTTTCGTGACATTCATCATCGTATCTTTTCTCAGAGCATATGTCAGGTTCTCTGAGGTACCACAGGCAGTTTTGTCTGTTTCTGCCCCAGTCATACAACATCCTTCGCTCCCTGACACGGCAGCTTACAAGGTTAAAGTTCTGCAACCCGCGCCTTCACCTCTCCCAGTCACTGCTGCCAACACACCTGCTGCGTCGCAAGTTGCAACCCCCCGCTCAGAACCCATCGAGGTTGACCGCATCCTGACTGTTTCTGAAGTGACCACAATGTTTCTCGGTTCTCTTGTTCAGTCCGCCGAGGATTTCCTTGGAAAAAAAGTACTCGGCGCAGTGATCAGCGTGCCCTCATGGTTTGACGACGCCCAGAGAGAGGCGTTGGCAAATTCTGCAGAGGATGCTGGAGTTCACATTCTCCAGATGCTGGACGATGCAGGTGCTGTTACCGTCTGCAACGCTGTAGAATCAGACGAGATCCCCTCCGACCGAACGCAGCTTATCGTCGATCTTGGCGCCTCATCCCTCGAACTCTCTCTCCTTTCGATTCGGGAGGGTCTTGCGTACTCGCTCGCATCTCTCACCGACTCGTCAGTTGGTGGAGACGAGATCGATTCCAAATTGATCAAATTCTTTGCAAAGGAATTCACTAAAAAGACGAGAACGCCACTGACTGTCGCACCTGCTTCTGATCCCCTCGATAAGCGCGCTGAAGCCAAACTCAGGCTTGCAGTTGAGCACACAAAGCGCACGCTCAGCGCGAGTCCTGGTGCAGCCACTTGTTCTGTAGAGTCGCTCAAAGACGGCCTCGACTACACCGGCTCCATCAACCGTCTTCGGTTCGACATGGAGGTGCGGCAGATATACAACAAAGTCTACGCAAAGGTGAAGGAGCTTGTCGCGAGCGCAGGGATGGATCTATATGACGTCGACGAGATCGTGTACCTCGGCGGAAGCGCCTGCTTGCCAGGTCTAGATGAGACTTTGGTCGAAGGTTTCACCGAAAACGTCATTACGCCATTCAAGGCTGGGACGGTCGTTGGCGGTGGCTCTGGTGACCCAACCACTATCCTTGCCCGCGGGTGTGCCCTTCAAGCGCAGCTACTCGTCAGCCTTGCCTCAGAAACCGAGGAGGTTCGTCAGACATTCATTAAGGGTAATGGGACTAGCAGCGTTAGTGCTACGAGCCGGACCATAGGCGTTCTGGTTCCTCAGGCCTCCGCAGAGGAGGGCGGCTTAGGTGGAGTGTGGGTTCCCCTCATTCCGAAGGAGACGCCCCTGCCATGCAGGCGCACTATCACCGCGGAGGTGAAACTCAGTGGGCCTGGACTAGTTGGGTTCGAATTCTGGGAGGTGAATGAGGGTGTGAGGATTGATCACGTCAAACCCCAAAGATTCGAAGACGAGGAAGAAGACGAGGAAGAAGAGCTAGAGGAAGTCAAGGAGAAGACCATTTCAAAAGAGGCATTCTTGGCTTCATTGTCATTTCGGCCTTCCAACACATCTAAAGGAACAACGAAGGTTCAAGCGCAGGCAATCATTGGCAGTAACGGCACTGTAGATCTCAGCATAGGAGAGGTGACGAAAGATGGACTAGTCGAGGCCGTGAGGATAATAATTGGAACTCCATAATGGTGCGTTTTGTATGATTGCTGCGCCGAAGGCACATAGACCAGGCATGTGTAGACATACTTTCTACTGGATCTCACCAATATCCTCGTTCCATTCCTGCATATAGATCATCGATCATCGCACACACGCTATGCACAATAGAACGTTCTGAAACTCACCTCCGGTTTTTCTACGATAAATTTCTTCATAAGCATCTTGCATTCCGCATTATCAACCACAACAACTTCAACGCCCTGGCTTTTTAAAAGTTCTTCACCACCCATCCAGCTCTCGTTCTCGCCGATGACGACACGCGGAATCTTGTATAGTAGAATCGCGCCTGTGCACATCATACAAGGACTAAATCAAATGTGGTGAGCTATGAGATTGGCAGAGCTAGCACCACACCCCACCTTAAGGTCGTGTACTTCGTTCACATAAACAAATATCAGATGACGAACTCGTTCGCACCGCGAGCCTTACCATCGTAGAACCTCTATACACCTGTGCCTTTAATCTCCCCGCATCCTCCAGTGCAGCAATCTCTCCATGCAGCGTCGCAGACGACTTTTGAATGCGTGAGTTATGCGCGCATCCCAGGACGACGGCGTCCTTGGGATCCGTTGAAGATCCATGATACACAAGAGCAGCGCCAATCGGGATCCCTCCTTCTTGGAAGCTCTTGCGTGCTTTGGCTATAGCCGTGGAGAGCCCAAGCTTATCTATGTCGTCCATTGAGTGGGTGGTCTTGAGCAAGCAAGTTGTCATATGATAGTCCCACGTCCTGAGATTGGTGCTGCTCACGGGACCCTATGTCAGGGGTTATTCCCGGCACGCCATCCGAACCGCTACTTCAGGTTGACACTGTCTGAAGTTACTCTATGGCCATGTAACCCGTTCACATATGCCCTGATGGCTCAGTTGGTTAGAGCGCAGGTCTCATATGCAATATATGACCGAGTTCCGCTCGGGCAATCCTGAGGTCGCAAGTTCGAACCTTGCTCAGGGCAATGTTTTTTCTGTCGTGTTATCCCAGCATATTTTTTTGGTGTGTTCAAGTTTACATTTCATTAGAAGTTGTGCCAGTTTGCAATCGGACTGCATCCCACCAGTGACTAGCTCGTTCCTTTCAGTTGAGGTCTTTCGTCAAAGAGATTCATCATATTGGCAGTATCACCAGCTGGCTGTCGGTGAGAAGGGGTGGGTCAGTAAGGAACGACTGTCTTCCTTCTCAGTATTTTTGTCGGCTTGGGGAAGGCTTAGCTTTGAAGGGATTCCCCGTTTGCTCGTCATTGTGTGCGCATTCTGCAGTTTGTTAGTCGTAAAACTGGGAAATATTGAATATTCGTTCCCTGTTCTTTGATCGTAATATTGACATGTCAACTTCACATAAATCACGTCACGTCATGCTACGCAACCTCCTCCTCCCCCGAAAGCAACTGAGCAGTGCCCTGTTCAAGCCTAGTTATTGGCTCCAGCTTGATTTCCTCTATTTTGCTCAATGTAGTCCCAGAGAATACTATAGTTGAAGGTGCAGCACGTCCGGATGACCACTCGTGGGTAATTGAGTGGCCCCTTGCTACACGGACAATGATGAGTAACTGGGCAATAGCCTAAGGAAAATAATAATACATCAGGAATGCGGATGGCTTTGATTTCTGTCGACTTACCTGCACATTGCTAGTAGCCAGGAAGCATAGATTAGATATATTCGAATGAAAGGCAAACGTAAATATGAAAAGAATGGCGAGTGGAGTGTACAACATGGTAGATTCGATGATCATGAGGACAACAGTACTGTAGACGGTGGAGTATTCCCCCATGATTCGTTTTATTTCGCTCCGCATGGCGAGCAGGCGATTTGTTACGAGGATCGTATAAATCACATTGATGCCTACTTGAATACCGAGGTAGATGAGCTGGGTGTTGATATTGTACCATGTGATACCGGTGCTCGCCTGGATCAAGACGAGGATCGACATAGCTGTACAAGATTTAGTCATAATTAAACATCACTTCAGAAATGATGTGTACCAATCATGGCAATAAAGAGGGTGATCATAGGGATCATCACGTATTTTTCCCAATTCCATATCACAAAACATCGGTGAAGCTACGTAATTCAAGCATCAACCTTCAATTTGCACCAGTGAATATGGCGACTCACAAGTAGGGCTTGCATAAACCACTCCATGACGTAATAACTAGATGAGGACGTCAATAATATAAGCCTTGTGATCGAACGAGCTTTACCAGGAAATCGTCATAACGTTGATAGAGTAATCAAGTTCATTCTCGATTAACGCGACCGGTCCACCTGGCGCGTCACGAAGGTCTATCCAGATCATCTCCGTGTATTTCGAGTTCCCAGCAAAGCCTACCGTGCCTAATACGAATGTGATAAAGATGTAGAAAAGAAGCCAGAGACGGTTTTTTGCAATTTTCCCCCGGCTTCGAGGTTGTTGTATGAGAGCAGACGCTGCTTGTACTGTGAGAATAAAGAATCCGCCTATTGTATACATAGTACAGAAGTCAACCATTCAACTTTTGAAATGGTATACATGGACTGACCAAAACGTACCATATGATACGGCTGCTAGTATCATCCCTGCAAGACGAGATCGTTCGAGCCACAGATCTGTTTGCGGAGTGTCGGATGACATGTTGGCAAGCAAGGAGAGGTTAGAAAAATAGGTAACCAGGTAGCCAAAGAAATCTATAGTAGTGGAGCAAGAGAGAATAATGACAGACCTGAGACGAGTGGTGCAAGAGCAGGACTATAAGAGGCATTTCGCTATCATAATTATGATCTTAGTGATGAACCTAATGGTTCTAGTGTTTTTTACGTCATAACGTGAGTGATATAGGCCGTGTCACTGAAACATGATCGTTGTACATATTGCAATGAGTTCAACCTACGAAGCAGAAAGACTAGACATGCACGAGGTGGAATGAAACAACGGAGGCATGAACGAGAGGAGAAAAAAGATGAGAAAAGAAAGAATTTTGAACGTTACTATGAACTTAACAACGACCCTACGCAACTTACATAACGAATGATCAAAATTCAAGCATAGCACCACGTAGTGCTACTGACCATTGTCACATCATATAGCCTTCAGGATGTCAAATATTGATAAACAAGCACTCAATTGTCGTTATTATGCTTGTGTGTAAGCCTGTAAGGATATGAATGAGATTATTAGTTCGGGGTCACATTGACGAGCTTGACACTGTATCGTTGTGGCTGAAACCTTAGTTCGCCGGTTTCTCGTAGTGCGTAGGGGCTCTTGTATTCCTTATGTGTTTCTTACGTTTTCCCTGTAAAACCTGAGTTGGTATTACTTCGGAAGCACGCGCCTGAGACTGCGGAAGCTCAATAATTATGATGAGGTAGATAGGGGTTGTGCGTAAATGGACTCTTGCAAGTGACGGTACCGGACTAGTTGCGATAGTTTCGGAACAACGCCCCGATGGTGGATCGGGGCGGAAGTAATGCGGACGATAATAGGTGTAGGATTTGATCACTAAAACGTAGTACAGCAACGGGCACAATTATTTCGGCCCCTTTAGTCTTACATTTGGGCTATGTAAATATGTACATAGTAGTTGTCATATCTACATATAACAAGATAAGCTATGTATCAAGTGAAACATCAGAGCGAAAACACAAAGCTGTCATCCAGTGTATATGAGAATCGGTAGATGCGCGTTCATGAACCTGCAGGAGAGGTGAAATACTTAGTGCATTCAACGTGCCAAGATATAAACTGACCGCCGCACCTTTTAGTCGCGTTCTGCAAGAAAGCACTTAGATGGGATTTGCACAACCGGCCACAAAATATCGAGCGATTTGCATTCTGCAAGTACTGTAGCACAAGGAGAGGTGGGTAATTTATACTCACTTTACCCAAAAATGACCACCGCAGGGGTCGAACCTGCAATCTCCTGATTCACGCTAATCGTAGTCAGACGCGATGCCATTTCGCCAGGCGGCCATGTAGTGCAGGACCGATGAGCGTTTGTGTCCTTCATGCTGAGAGATACGACTTCGAGTGGATCTCAAAATAACGGTCCTTCTCCATAGATATTACCGCAATTGATCGGGCTTGTGGATCGGTAAATGCTGGAGGGTTTCAAATCAGATTTACATATGAATTTCCATCCAATTCGGATTTGGAACCCGCGTTTTAGCTATGCATGCGACGTCATCTATATGTATCGTGTGCAATGGTTGATCAAAGCAGACCTGGGTGGAGCATCTACTGGCTACTGGCTTCGATGTTGTCTATTCCTGCGTTCCTGCGTCTATAAACCATCACGCGGTCAGACTTCGAACTATCTTGACGAGCTATATGATGCAGCCCGGGCTCATGGATTGGATGCCAAGGAGCGCTGGGCGGGATTGTAGTTACCACAAATCAACAACGTCTGTTAGTACAATACCACTGACAACATCAGCACTACAATATCAGGAAATATCCGTGAAATTTCTCTACAAGCAGAAGCACGACCGACCGCTTCCATGCTCTCCGATGTTTGTCTGCGCTTCAGGGGATGGTTGCTGCGGATTGGGGTTCTGAGGTGGTGGAGTAGGAGGGGGATCGAAATCTTCATCACGTCTGTAGCCACCGTTACCTTTGGGAGCACCAGCAGCAGCATTGCGCTGAAAATTCATGCATGAGATTTCATACAGCAATAAAAATCAACTGAGCGCACCACGTCACCCCTCGTAGCAGGAACATCGGTGATAGTCAGCGATGCACGACCTGTGTGGATTGGCCACCAATTTGATAGGATATGTAAACGTGTTTTGACTGCGGAAGAAGCGGCAGTAAAAGATTCGGTTATGATTGTTGGTGCACTTCGAGTCCACTCTAAAGGGCGGGGTCGAGGTGTCGTGTCATATGAGTTGCAGTGAGGACGTTGGAAAAACGAAGGGATGCGGCCGAGAAATGTGCGTCGATCTACATCAACATGAAGTTGACGTGCTGAGGGGGGTGATATGCGGTGTCTTGCGAAGGACTATGTAACATGTAACGGTATCAATATCAGGCAAAAACCCTAACGATATACTAAAGACACACGTGAGGATGATGACGCGAGTCGTCGAAAAAACGCGGGGGTATTCGATGGACATCCTTGCGCATTCGATGAACATTCTTGATACTGGTGGGTTTTCGACGGGCATCCTCAATGTTGGTGTAGCTCCCTGCAATAACGATGGTTAACAACCCATAAGAGGTAAGGAATAGAAGGACCCACAGATCCGTGCCTGCAAATCACCACTGCCCGTGGCCAAGAGTGGGGGCTCATCGATCTGTACCTGGCTATCATCACTACCCGTGGCCAGGATGCGGCGCTCGGGGGTCAAGTCGATGGAGATAACTGTATTAGATTTAGTCCAAACGGTTCTCGAACCGAAATCATTGGAAAATGAAATTTCACACCAGAGTTTTTGTGGGCCCGGAGCATGCACTGTGGCGTCTCGGTGTGCGCATCCCAGAACAGGACACCGCAGTCCTTCGATCCTGACACAACCCACTGCTTGTCGTGAGACACAGCAACTGAAAGCACGTAATCCTTTATCATGAAATGAGTTGTGACATGAATAATGGGTCAATGCCGGAACCTTCGCTGACTCACCGTGTGGCCCAGGAAGTTCGTGATGCAGTGGCTGCCCTTATCATCTTTCTTCGCACTGGTCACCGAATCATTGCGCCCCACAACAAGACCACTGATGTCCCAGTACTTCAGGGTCTTGTCCAAGCTGCCACTTACGAGCCCCTTTACGAGCCCTTGTTCATCGAACCTGAACGCAACACTGTAGACACTGTCCTTGTGACCCAGTAAGCGCTCGATGAGCATGCCAGTTGATACATCCCAGATGCGCACGACGGAATCAAGGCTGCCGGCTGCGACGAGTTGGCCGCTTGGTGAGATAGCGATGGACGCAACGCCTCCATCATTATTGAAGGGATCAGGGTCATTGATCGCGAGCACTTTAGAGGAACCATCACCCACGTTCCAGATACGAATAGTCGCATCACCCGATCCAGAGACAAGGAGTTTCCCATCTAAGGAGAAGTCAAGCGAGTAGACCTCTTGATGGTGTCCGTCAAAAATTTTACGAACGCATTTCTTGGCAATGTCCCATATCTGCAGGGCCTTATCAGTACATGAACCTGGTGAACCCCGAGCTTTGGCGCACTCTGATCAGTTTATCTTCAGCGCCTGTCGCAAGATATTTTCCATCGGGGCTGAAACAAACACTCCTGATGTATATGTCTTCTGTGCTTCGGGAAGACTCATCGATGAAGACACTGTTGATTTAAGGGTAATGAGATCGAATTGCTGTAATCAAGCTCGTCACTTACCCGGTTTTGACGCCTGTCTTCGCGTCGTAGATCTGCGCTGTGCGATTACAGCCAGTGGCGAGGTACTTGCCGTCTGCAGAGAACCGCACACAACAGACAATACTAATCGATGTGGCGGACAGAAAGACGCGATCAGGAGGTATGTTCAATCAAACAAATCATTCTACGTACCTCTCGTGCATGAGTGTGTGCACCAGCGACACATCCAATACACGCTTGCCATTGTCATTGCCATTGAACACCGCGGACCAGTCGGTGCCTTCGTTTTTCAGTTCTGGGGGAACACCGCGTGGGTCTTTCGCTCCACTCCAGAAAGTCGTCAAGGTGGAGGGTTGCGGGGCAACGCTGCTCTTGGGAATCCGTGAGCTGCCTGCAGAAGCGTTCTCCGCCTTCCTCGCTCCTTTTTTCTTAGATTGTACTTCTGCTGCTGAGACATTCCTCTGGATGATATCAGGTAAATTGGAGGACCTAAGAAGAAGAAGAAAGGTTCGACTTACGGGTTTGCCCTCCGTGGAAGGGACGTCGTCGACTACTGTTGGGCGACCCTCCTGCAACTCGATGACTTCATCATTTTGTTGACGTGTCGAGGGGCGTGATATGTGGTGTTCTCCAACGGACTAATAATAGGGAGGTTAGGAAGGAAACTCGACGACATACTATTAACACACATGATGAGATGAGTAGTCGAAAAAACCTGAGGGTAGTCGCTTAGAGACGTCGGCTCCTGTTGGACGACTCTCCTGCAATTTCATGTTTCCACCATGTTGTCCATGTTGAAGTGCTGAAGAGGGTGGTATGCGGTCTCTTTCAAAGGACTAATGATATGGAGGTCAGACAAAGAAAACTGGCGACTTCCTAAGAACATACGTGAAGTGAGTCGTCGAAAAAACCTGGGGGTAGTCGTTTGGCCTTCTCGACACCAGCGTTGTTCCCTGCAATAATGACAATGCGTAGATGGTAAGGGAAAACCAACGAGTGTCTGATGTCAGAGCGAACCTTTAGATGCAAACATGTCTCGTTGATTGCGAAGGACATGACTGTCAGAAGAGATAACTTCAACTTCTTCACGGATGGTATTACCGGCCTCATCAAGTCTGACATGACTGTGTTTGGTTGGCCCTTGGACGGGTAAAACTGTGGGTTGCAGGCTCCTATGCTGTTAAAACAGGAAGTGTCAGCATGGGCACATGAACCGCTATTACATGACCTCATGATCAAGGTAACAGAGGTGGAGTGGTTCCAAAGATTTTCTCCCAGGTTAGTGCTTGGCACTGTACCGGTACCGTCAAGGTAACCATTGAGATTGATGTTGACAATGATATGTGCATTGTGACCAAGCTCTGTATTATAACGTAGTAACGGAAGAGGAGGAAGAAATTACTTACGCCGTATATCGCGGAGGACATGGAGAATCAATTATTTATAATAATAAGGGACTTCTTATAAAGTTCGCTTCGATTTCGCTTGCACGAACCGACAACGCGTCCTCCGAAGCTTAGGCCTTCAAGTTCGTTCATTGCTTGCAGATCTCAGGTTCCCACTACATATCTAAGTATCTATTCGCAAATATTGCACATCAAAAGCTGCGGTAGTTATTCCCCCTTCAAAGCTCACTCACGGTCCAATCATCACTTCGAACTCGTACCGTTGTACACAAAATGTAGCAACTTTACACGTACTCTCCGCAACCGAGGCGTGGTCACGATGCATATTCTAGGGTTGAAGCGGAAGCGGGGTGTTTTAATCGATTAATTTGGTAGCAGAAGACAGATAGTTACAGTCGCGCAGACCTGACCGCGGAGTGATTCGGCACTTGAGACGCTGGCTCGACTACTCACCACCCTTGACATGCCCAAGCATGCTTAACAGTTCCACTAGTCTAACTAGCCAAGCCAATACTAGTAATACCATGGCAACAACTACATCATGGTATTATTAGACTGGCTTTGGAATTCTGCATGGTGATCAACAGCATCAAGGATGAGCAATGTGCTTCAATCTCCTCAGCTTGTCCCTCCCTTCAAAGTTAAGTTCTCCTTATAGTAATGACGCCATATGCACGTGGTCACTTATAAACTACCAGGCCTCCTAGGCGTCGAAGTACACCGACCATGACGAGCATTGAACACCTCGCCGTCCTCCGCGAAATTGATACCTGCTTATTCGATGTATTCGGCACCGTCCTCAACTGGCATAGCACACTCATTCGAGAAATACCCCGCCGCAGCAAGGGGTTACTCCTCGAAGGTGCCATATCCTACACGTCCCCAATAAATTTTTAGCCTGACGCCATCCACGATCAGGCTCGCAGGACGCGATCGATTTCGCCGTAGAATGGAGAGCTGGGTATTATTCTCATATGCAAGTCCACCACCTGTTCGATCTTGTTTCCGTTTCTTGACCTGCCCATTCACAGCATAAGAGTATCCCAGGGTGGAGAGGGCACGCTCAACGCAGACCTCATGCATCGAGAGGTACTTCACACCACAGCATTTGCAAGACTTTCTTCTAATCACAGGAAAGTTACTGAACAATATGCTCACCACACCGCGTTGGTCTCGTCTTGCAGAGATTTGGGGCGAGGCGGATCGTGAAGAGCTCACCATGATCTGGCACAATTTGGACGGTATGACGTTCTCGAGGCTACTCGCAGTCCTGCCTAATGACTCCCTTTCACAGCGTACGAGGACACAGTCCCTGGCCTGACAGAGCTCAAAAGCCACGTCAACATCCTCGCTTTATCCAACGGAAATTTCAGATTACTTATCGACCAGGTAATCGGGTCACTACGGCACCATCGGACTTTTTCCGTATTGAACAACATCACAGGCAAAGAACAAGGGTCTTCCCTGGGATGGTATTTTCTCCACTGAAATGTTCGGAACGTACAAGCCGTGCGTCCCGATAAAGTCACCCTCCCTTTTATATTCTAACTTGCGTCTGGGTAGCAACAAGCAGGCCTATCAATCCGCAGCATACCACCTTTCTTTGCCTCCCCATAAGATAGCCATGGTCGCCGCACACCGCATCGATCTCCTCGCTGCTGCCAGTGTCGGTTTCAAGACAGTGTACATACCACGACCCAACGAAGATCTGCGCGAGGTGAGGGAGAATATGCGCAGCAAGAAGGACGGTGGCGAAGTGGACTTTGTCGTCAAAGACTTCCAAGAGTTGGCGAGGCTCATAGGCGAAGCTCGACAAAGTCGATAAACTCCTGTGGGACTCGTGATTTGTCCATAAGTTCACTTCTAGAACGGCATTGCGCGATGAGGGAAGTAAGGCGACAAAGATTGTTTATGAAGATTGAACATGGTCGGACTGCTCGGGTGAGCTGACTGAGACTTTTATGGCGCCAGTGCACACAGATAGCAGGGCCACTCGCATACACCCAGCGAAACGTCTGATCTTTATTTCAATCCAGGTTAGCTTTATTGCGCGAAATGCACTTACTGGTTTTGCTGGTTATGATACAGGTCAGTGGGCGCACTAGTACATACCGCTGGAATCCGGATGCCTCTTGTTCGCGATCAGCTGCGATTTGAGCTTTCATCCTAAGAGGTGCGGTTTGCCTCACTCTGGTAAGGGAGCTGATACACAGATGAGACGTCCATGACAAGACCAGCGAACTTGCAAATCATGATTAGGACGCATGTTCATCGATAGCTTGACGGACCGAGAAAATAAAAAGGAAGCTGGTGATCGCAATTCAGAGCGACGCGTCCACGAGATCCTGTCCCACACTGACCAGCAGTCTTTAACACAGAGCATACAGACACGCGGCGACCTGAAGATACCGTGTCACTTGTGAGAGAGGCCCATCTTTACGGAGGAATCCCTCCAGCTTAAGTTCATCAGAATTAGCTATTTCTTTACTACAAGCGTAGTGAGTGCTTGCTATGTGGTTGCGATCACCTAACATGTTTGGGACCTCAGTGAACCAAAAAGATACACACCTTTAAAAATGAAACAGCCTTTGTAGTTATTGCTGAATGTGGGACTCCTGAGACTACCGTCATCAGAGACAGTGGATGAATAATGATCAGGTATAGAGATCATCGGAACCGTAGGCCTGAATGTTTCATGCGAAATATCATCCAAGGCAACCTCGGTCCATCGTCGAAATTTGTCTATCTCCCAGCGACTCGGTTGGTGTCTGTATCATAGCAAGAAGGAACCCACGTAGGGTGCCATTAATCTGAGCTGATGACAAAATGAATGCTATGGACAAATATAAGACAAGGCGATATTTATCATGTCAGACGCCACTCACTGGGGGGACAGGGCAATGTGTCCTTTGGAATAAATCTGAATACATCATGAGGAATGACAGAATTTTGCAAAGCTGAGCCACTTGAAATCATGGTGAACATATTTTGAACACATTGTGAAAAATGAAATCTGATTGGCTGATCAACATTTGTTCAGAATGAAAGCAAGATTTTTCACCAGATTTCAGGGTGTTCTCAGTTTGTCTTCGATCACAGTGTACTTAAAATTTGACTTTCTGGAAAATAGGCCTTTGTCCCCAGTGACTGAAGATAAAAAAGAGCTGAAAAAGTAAAAACTAAGCAGAAAACCTGATGGAAATCAGCTTCAACACGACACCAGAAAGAACTGATGCAACCCACGCCTTCATATTTATGGCTTGTATAGTCGGTAGGGTCTTGTAACGAATCGAACAGGAGTAGCGCAAGATGATAAGTGGGTATAGCAGCTTGACGAAGTGGCTGATAGAAAATTTTCTGGTGAAGACGCCATCTGTTGAGCATATCGCTTGTCACAGCCGTAGCTCCAACGCTGAGTAGGATCATCATGAGATTGAAAACACTTCCCACTATTTTGGGAAGGAGGAAGTAGTAACCAGTGGGAGTGGGGGACGAAAGAGATTGTCCCGATATTTTCGACAGCGCGCACGAAGGCTGACGTTGCCAAGTAAAGTGCAGGTCCAGCGCCGAGTTCCAGCTGTCAAAACTTACCTAATGGAAGTGGTGCTCAAAGGAGGATGGTGTTTGAAGCCTTGCATTTATGTACTAGTAGCACCGGGCAGAAGCGACACCAACCGAACAACTTGAATTTTGATCCATGCTTCTGAATCTGATGAGTCAAAGAATATTCCTTGCAACAATGAGATCGTGCTGGAGTTTGAGATACATAAACGCTCATACCTCCTCGGGGTAAGGCCTCGAGGCAGGAGAGAATATGCGCAGCAAGAAGGATGGCGGTGAGGTAGACTTTGTCGTCAAAAACTTCCGATATCGGAGTTGGTGAGGCTCAGAGGCTCAGCTCGACAACGTCTTCGAATGACTGTGGGGCTTGTAATTTGTAGATACTTTCTAGAAAGTCCCTGAGGAGCGCAGCCGGGGGAATTACTCCAGCTGGATTGCCCTACTTCCACAGGAACTGAGCATCGCGGGCGAGTGAAGCACTTAAGGCAACCAATATGCCCCACTCTCCAGATGAGAACCACTACGTCCCAAGGTTCAGACAAGATTTGTCCATCGGATTGGCACCAGCACTCAGGCTGTAAGTGAATGAAGGCTATGAAACGTTGAATTCAGAGTGATCGGGCGAACTGCCCGCAGAGTCGTCAGTGGTGCTACTGAACATAGACAGGCAGACTCGACTGGATCATAATACAGAAGGAACGACTGTCTTCTTTTATTATTTGGTCGGTCTATGAGAGACTAAACTCTCGTGAAATATTTCCCAGCCAGGTTCATCGCGGGATACACTTACCAAGTGGTTTTGACATTATCTAAGTCAATGGGCCCGTCAGGCTGTTGGTATACGGATGCTTCTTGTTTGTGACACTTTATCCTAGTGAGAGTAGACGCAGTGCGGTTTGCCTCACGGTGGGACGTAGCAATTAATTGTACACACCACCCTCAAAAAAGAAGGAACGCTGCCTCCCTTCTTTCAAGGTCTGATCATAGTAGTACGGGAGACTACACGCGGTCAGTGAACCTGCAAATCGTGATTGTAATTTCGTGAAGTAAAAATATACACGCGCCCTAAGTACTACATTCAAACAGAAAGATGAAGCTGAAGAAATTCATTGGTTACGTTGCATGATGCTAGTCGGAAACCTACATGTGAAACCTGTATACAACGCCCCGATTAGGTAGGGTCAGGAGAAGAGATATTTGAGCAACGACAGAAAAAAGGCTAGTTCTCGGGTTCGGAAAAAGAATGAGAGTTGCACAGTTAAGTGTTTACAGTGTAACAGTAAACAGGAGGGATTTGTATTAATTCACGTCAACAAATGCAGCAACAGAAGATTTTGGAGTGTGAGATGGAATGTTCGCCTACTGCTGCTTGCACTCTTCAGGATTGACAGCACCGGCACTGGAGCCGCCACGGCCCTTTGGAGGACCGCGACGTCTAGGCAACTCGACTTCCGAATCAGAGTCCTTGATAAGGATAAGCCATAGTTGCGCCATCCCAGTGGGTAGGACGATCATACCTCGTCATCGAACTGACCATCCTCGTCGTCCTCATCCAACTCGTCAAAGTCATCTTCATCTTCATCCATAGCGTCGTACTCTAGGGCTTTGCCAGTGAAATAGTCGATGGCACGAGGAATGATCTATATCATTCATGATTAGTCAGCAATTATCCGATGAGCGCAGAGAGGATCCACCTTCTCCTTGAGGTCCTCGCCAATTTGATAGTCCATCTCCAGCTTCTCCTCAAGTTCTTCAAGTTCTTCCACATCCACCTCGCTATTCATCTCTTCAGGCGGGGGCGAAGGCGGAGAGAAGAAGTTGAAAAATGATTCGGTTGGGCGTGCTTTGCGAACCAGTCGCGTGCGGTTCGTGTCTGGAAATAATTATAAGATAGCATTCGATCAGATTGTAGATCCTCATACTCTTGTTTCTTTGTTTCTTGATCTCGAACTCCTTCGTCAAGTCCTTATCCTCCTTCCACTTTATATCCGTGCCGATCGCACGATCGTACACAAAGTCGCCGGAATAACCAACCTCCTCCTGATAGAGATAAGTCTTCTCAAGAATTTCATTTTCGAAGTAGTCATTCGGGCTGAAGATAAAGCTAATCTTGAATCCGGGTTTTGGTGAGTCGCTGGGCAGGTAAGATAGCCGAATGTCAATGAGGCTCTTGAGGGCTCCAGCATCCCGCTCTGTGATGATCTCTGAGAGTCCGACATGATTACGCAACGCTGTAAGCCAAAACTCTGGGATAGCCGCTGGTGTGCCTTCAGCATCTTTAGGGAGTGGAGTGTAGGATGGATCATCTTTGAGCGATGCCTGAGTTCCGGCTTCGATCTCCTCTGCAGTGGCTTGCGCAGCACCCGAGATGATCGCATTTCTCCGCTCGTACAGAGGCTTTTGGAGCTCGAGGTACTAATGAGACATGGAGAGGAGAATCAGACATCGGACAAAAAATCTAGATCATAAAAAGTGATCGCGCACCTTTTTCTCAAGCTCCAGGCATTCACGCTTGTATTGATTCTGCAATTCGTTTTGCTTGACTTGAACCCCTTTCAAGGCCTCCACACTCTTTTTCACATCGAGGGGCAAACTCTCGATATACCCAGAGCTCTTTCCGAGAAGATCAGCGAGACGACCTTGCACAAGACCCAACATCGCTGCCTGAGCGGTAGTCATCTGAACGGGATCTTCAGATTCATCTTCGGCTGGTTCATTGTCTTCCGAAATGTCGGGGACTGTTGGGCGTGAAAGACCAGCAGCGATGGGGGCATGGTTGAGCGGCGTGTTCTGTGGAGTAGGGGCTGTCAGATCGCCATGAGCGATGGGCACGCTGGAAGACATGATGGCAGATAGAAAAGCGATAACCCGCAAATTTGTTGTCGAAAATCAGCAAAACAAGCGCGCAAATGTAAAGCAAGCGGAGTTTCGGTTCATGCCGCGTCGTACTTTCTTACCCCCATTAGCCAGGCGCAGGCTAGATTACTTGCCAAAGTATGTACTCCAGCACACATGACAGCGTTGGCTGGTGCTGGTGCCGGTGAGTTCTCCCAGGCCTTTCTGAAGCCTTAAATTCTCGGACACCGTCCTCGCTATATGTTAGAACACGCACTGATCGGTCATATTTAGTCCACTCCATGCCTCGTTTCTTGCTTGATCCAGCCATCATCTTGGCTTTTCAGTGGTGGTTCGCCGTGGATGGAATTATAGTTGGTACCATTAGGTCACGAGCCACCTCCCGCATGGTTGCCATGAGGCTTACCTCCACATCCGTGCGTCCCCGCGCCTGCAACCAAGAGTCAGGCCCAACCCTGGTAATCGAAACCATAGACTTACGTCAACTATTGGCTTTGCAAGTTCAAACGACGTGGAAGTAAACAGGAAATATTGTCTCGTTGCGTTTTTATGGCTGACCGACCCTTTGATTGACCGAAGAGCGGTAAAGCACCTTGGCCACCTTGCACTCTTTCCGCCCAAGATCTCCGTGATCAGTTTGCGAATCACGCGGCCTGATTCGTGTTTAGTAATGCTTATCTGCCAAATAGGAATCCATCTCCACTTTGTTTCCGTCCTCCTTAGCTGGCGAGTTTGTAAGCATGAGTACATACTCTACTCGGGCGCTTATCCATCGGGAGGTGTCAGATCTAGTCACACGCAGTCCCCGAGGGCCGAGGTGTACAGTTACTCCTTGTACAAATCATTGCTTTTGTTCCTCGCCGCTGTAACCTGCATTGCTCGCCGCTGTACCTGTTCAGCTCTTCGTCGTCATCGCTGCCGCAAATGAAATGCATCAGTCACGATACATATTATAATAATATCTTTCGGCCTTGGCACCTCGTCCGATCACACATATGCAAGATCCGCTGAGAACTCCTTGCAGTTCCCACAGCTTCACTATGGTTACGTATCATCCAACTTCACATTATGGCATCCCCTTCGACTTCCTCAACATGAGCGTTATTCGTTTAATGCACTTCGGCTTAGCCTTAATCATTGATCATATCCATCATACGTAAGTGCTTAATTGGATACTAGAGACACTGTCTCTACATAATCTGTACATGTTCATGTCGTCCCCACGATCAAAATACATCTTCAGGGGTCGAGTGTGATTTTCTCGGCTTTTCCTTGCTCGTGGCTACCCCGCACCCCAGACTCGCCTTGGATTGGAACGCAATAATACTCATTTCCTACGAAGGCACGGAATGCCTGAAAGCTGCGCATGGTCTGTGATTAGTCCACCACTGCATACCAATTAATCTTAGCGTCATTCATCAAATAAGGAACATCAATGCCAACATTGCCTCAAATGGGTTCATAATCACATTGATAAAATTATGAATCATTGGATATAGTAACCAAGGGTTTCAAATGTGAGTGTTGTAATCAAATGGAATGCGGAGTAAAAGGAGAGTGATATACAGACTGGGGACTGTGAAGAATAGTATCATCGTTGAGGTATCGCAGGATATGGAAGAGCGGTAAATAGGGTCGGATGCTAACCGTTGAACATAGAATGGAATGAGTACTTGGAAATTCGACGGGAAAGTGGCCTATTTGTGATGCGTTCCCTAGATGTAAGATGTTTTTAGCTCAGACCACTATCCCACATGGATCCGTTCGGCGTGACGCTCAGTCCGTGCGTCCTTGCTTGATAGTCCCAAGAGGGAGGCCGAACCAGCTCTCTCCCTTCACAAGTAGCTCCGAAAGGCCGCAATAATATGCGATCGCGGCAGTGAGAATACCGAAACCGCCGCCAGCCTTCGTAACATTGACCTGTCCTGACCAAGCCCCAACTGCGAGGAGCAAGAAAGTGATACACAGGAAGAACAGGAGGGAAACGAAACCGATGTTGCGGCGAAGCGCTCCAATCCTGGATGAATACATTAGAAGTCGCCGAATATCTGCACGAGAGCGTAACTTACAGGAGTAAGGATGTGAAAACAAACCACGTAATCAAGTAAATTCCAAGCGCTTGGTTCAGTTCATCGAGATGACCGTCATATGCAGCGAGAATGCCGGAGTTGGGTATTAAGATCGTGGCATACGACATCCAGAAGGCACCATATGATGTGAAAGCTAACCAATGAGGTTAGCATCACATCAACCAGTCAACGAAATGGATGGAATGAAGAATGTTCCGCCTATGCCAAACACAGGGGAACAGGTTTTGACCAAAAACATCTTAGGTTCGCTTAAGATCCAGGTCACATGACCTCAGCGCGTTTTGTGGAGCCAACAAATAATAAATGTCCATCACGTCAAGTTTGACACGTCCGAAAAGGCAAAGGCACAAGCAACGAGAAAGTTACACACCTGTTGCCCCAAATACGTTGCCGCGGGGAAACTCCCACATACCAGCAAGAAGCTGGGCGAGACCACCACAGAAGCAGGCCATACCGACGACGACATTGGGGACAGCGATCCCGCGGGCGTTGACGTTGTAGAGAGAAAGAATGAAAGTCGTCGAGGCGAAAGAAAACAGGCCACTGATGTAGAATTAGCCCAAAGCACCTGTGGACACATGAAACGCGAACAACTTACAGTGCACCAGGATTAGCAATACGCGTTGGCTGAGGAGCGGAGGTCGCGCGCACATCGTAGTTCTGGAGGTGCTGGTTGGAGGTACCCTTTTCAGCGTCGGACATTGTGAGGACTAATGAGCGAAGGCGAGAAGAAGAAAGAGGTTGAGGGAATGCTCAGACAAGCTAACGATCAATGAAGCCCACTATTTATCCAGCGGCAGAACCGAGCCAAATCGGGGAAACAGCATATGACTAACCAGACACGGAAATTGAAATGATCTGGTGCTTTTCATTTTTTTTTGAATTCAATACATACTGTAAGACTGGTTCGGTTTCTTTACGCCACCTTTCCGATTTGAGCAGTTGACCTTTAAGCCCAGCAAGGTGCGCCACCAGTCCAACTCAGCATCTTGAAAAACCGACCCATTAGAAACTGGTACCCTACCAACTGGAACACGAACTAGCAATAACCTGACCAGGCCATAGTAGCTTGCCACCGGGGCCTGCCCCGGATATTTTACGGGAAGAAGCCCTGTCGTATGAGAAGCGAAATTGAGAAGCCCACTAAATCAAAATTCGCAGACTTTCCCGTCGGACCAAATCAGGCGCAGCCCTTATAGACATAGCCAAACTCTAGTAAACAAGAGCTGCTCACGATGTAGATATCCCTCACGACTGAACGTCGCTTCATGCCACCACGCTGCTATTTCGCTGGTACTATTCCTCTGAAACGATACCAATTATCATAGGTCGGTTGTCTGGGTTTCCACCACCTTGAGATGATTATTATATAGTGTGTCAGACGCTATCGAGATTAAGTAGCGCCTAATAGCGCTTAATACCTTGTCAACAAAATTAGTACTTCCGTGAGAATGAGTCATGAGCGCTGGGCTTGGACAGGGTTGGACTTGCCAGGGTGTAGCAGTCGCTGGCCGCCGCGCAAACAATTGAGCTCCGACCTTCAACGTGTGTTTGCGACTATGTAATAGCCTGCATCACTTGAAGGTTCTTCAAGTTGAAACTGGTTGTCATAATTGATCATTGATCAAATAAGCAAGCGATCTTTTATATAAGTTGTTTCTAAATTAGTGTTACAGCGCCGATCATAATTTTGGAGAGCGTTCCAACATTCGTAGGGACGCTTATTAGATGTAGTGCTTCCATGTACTTCGAAAGACTCGACAGTAACGAAGTCAGTCGAGTTTGGTTAGCTAAGCAGCCTAAGCTCAACCCAGTGCATCACTTGATGAAAGGCTGATGTACCAGTAGCATAGTATGGATGACTACTAGTGGGCAATGTTGGATGCGGTGCGCACAGTGATGGTGAGAAGTTGCGCAAAGTCTTAAATTTTAGGTTGGGTGTCAGCAAGTGGTGAAACCTTAATGGATAACCTAGTTCATCACGTAACAGCGCAGCGGCGCACTGAATGCAACAACTTGACAAGTTGTTGTTTCGCAGTCGTTGTGGTCAAGTATTCCTACTAGTGAATCATTCTCAACACCTCGACTGGTTTGTTTACGAGCTCTTGTAGATGGACAAGTGTATCTCACCGGATAGCAAAGATATTCCAGAATGCCTCCCCCACACTATGATCTCCTCATCAAGGTGAGCACGGCCATATGCGCTACGTGCCTCACACCCATATAATTTGTTACTTTGCAGCTCCTCCTGATTGGTGACTCAGGTGTGCCTGTTCCGTGGTTCTAGTGTGTTCAAATTTTGAGTTATTGCCTAGGTGTTGGCAAGTCTTGTCTTTTGCTCCGCTTCTGCGACGATCTGTGGACACCCTCGCTCACCGCCACAATCGGTATTGACTTCAAGATACGTACGATCGAGCTGGACGGAAAGCGCATTAAGCTCCAAATTGTGCGTGTCGTCATTAATTATGGCCTCAGCCTGTGCGTCTCGCAACCCTAACCCATGTCGTATAGTGGGATACCTCTGGTTTGGAGAGGTTTAGAACTGTGACGTCTGGATATTACCGCGGAGCAATGGGTATTCTTCTTGTGTACGATGTCACGAATGAACAATCCTTCAAAAGTATGCACTATTGCATTCCCCTTTTCTTCCCACCCTGATGCATGTCATCTCCAGACATCCGCAATTGGCATGCTAACGTCGGACAGCACGCGTCAGAAGTCAATAAGATACTCATTGGCAATAAATCAGATTGGACAGACAAGCGAGTCGTAACGGAAGAGCAGGGACGTGGTCTTGCCGAAGAACTTGACATGAAGTTTATGGAGACGTCTGCCAAGGCTAATGAAGGTCTGGAAGAGGCCTTCTTCGCCCTTGCGAGGTTTGTCGTGTTACCTTGTATTTGCACCATTAAGCTCAATTGCCCGAGCACAGTGACTGCAAGACTCGGCTCATCGACTCGCAAGCAGAATCGGCTGCCTCGCAGGGCAGTCCATCTGAGGTGGGTAACTCTCGTGCGGTCTGCTTCGCGCACATAATTGAGCCAATGGCCAGGGCAGTAACAAAAAATAAATACAATGCACGTCTGATCCAGAGCGTACAGGCTAATCTGCCTTCATTTTTTGGCCTGAAGCACCAGGAGTGGTGTCACGATTTACGAATCCCTTGCGGAACACTGCATCGCGCACCACAGTACCTATTTTGTGGTCGTACGAATACATGCTCTAATATGTGCAGTCATATGTCCATCTCGCCAGAAAAACTGGATATTTGTTACAACAGTTATCGCCTAAATTCAACTGGTCCCTGCCTGAGGGCGTCATCCAAAAAGAAGATGAAGGGTGAAGGCGGTGGTGGCTGTCATTGATGCAAACATGATGATATACTGGGGTATCAGGAAAGCCGATAAATGTTCAGCATCCCCTGTCCCGGAGTATACTTGTGTTAAAAGCACCTAAACACTGGTTTGTATTATCGCCAAGACGAAAATTCAAAACACGTACCTGTGTAGTCGCACTGGGCAAGCATGATAAGAAGCTACCGTTCAAAATAAGTTTTCATCTTAATAATGAAAGTTGGAGAGACGCACATGCAGACGAATCTGAGGACATTATTGGAGGGATCTATTAGTTCCATATGTGTGAGTCCTTCGCAAATTAGGACGCCAAGAATTGGCATTATAACAAGTCTGCCAAAAGCCAAACTGCCGATTGCACCAAGAGGGAGAGACCTCCATTGACCCCGCGGAATGTTGAGTCTAGCAAGAGCAGATCCAAGCGTAATCAAGCCCATCGGTATTGATGCACCACCAATGAATGCGGCTGTGTTTATGATAAATGCGAGTGGAGGTTGGCCATCGGGCGCTGGAGATATGTGCGTGCCTGAAACGCCTGAGACAAAAAGCGCTTTCAACGGAGGAATAACAGAAATGACGAATGCGATGATGATCGACAAAGACGGGGGAGACATGAAGGATTGTAAAGCTTGAAAGGCCAGACTGATGACCTTTTGGGATCGATTGACAGGTATCACCACAAAGGCGTCGGAAGCCTCCTGGGCACCGTCAGCAGAGAGCAGCATAGTCGGGGCGATAGTGGATGAGGGAGAACTAGGGAACTCAGTAGACGGCGAATGTTCATCCGCCAATGATTCAGCCACTGGCGGTTGACAGGGTATGGTGGCAGGGCCCTGGGATGCAGGTATCACGTCAAGAGACCCTTTTTCGTCTTTTGTTTGACCGGCTTCGGCATCAGTTTCCCTAACTGTTGAACGGGAGAGGAGAGATATCCGCTTCAAATGCGTAAATCCAGCGGCTAAATCGGATAGAGCTTTCGCATGTTTGGCATCCAAGGTTTCCTTAACTTGTTCATTTTCTAAGTCTGTGCCGTTGTAATCCATCTTCACTAATCGATGTCCTCCAAGAGGAAATAGTGTGACCTACACCCATTGCGATGAGCGAAAGCAAATAAATAAATAACCAAGGTACTCACAGAAAATACGAGGATAAATGCAGCAATGTAACCGACTGCCAGGTTCTCATCCTGAGTACCGTTGAAAGGACTTGACGCCATCACGCTCAGGGCCACCGAGTTAGCTAACGCAAGCAAGTGTCAAAAAATGTAACGTTATACAGCGGGTCTGTTAAGCTTACGGATATCACCGATATTTGCCCACCCTCCTGCCACGAGAATTCCGTACCGGAATCTGTGGGGAACCCAAAAGGACAGCTTAATAACCCATGCTATTACTATGCCGATTAGCATATAAATGACCGCAACGAGGACAAGGGGGCCTAGAGATTCAAGGTCAATCAAACAGACGTTTAAAAAAATCAAACGTCGCACCGAGTTCACCAATGTTTGATGAGCTGAACGCTGGGACAATTCTCGAGAACATCAAGCTTGGGATTGCAATATTCTGCCCGGTCGATCAGCTGTGTGCATCTTCAACCCGAGAATTCACCTACATACTAATATGATTTGCCCCGCCCCGCGAGCTGCTACTGCTGGAAATAACCCAGCCTTTGTGATCGCAAATCCACATCCTACACACAAAAACCTGGAAGCGACAAGTATTAGAATGAGGCGGGAAGGCGTTTTAGGGGAAAAGATCCTTGCAGGCGTATAAGGGGTTGCACAGAAACCCAAATCAGAGTGCCAGTAGTGATGCTGCTCATTTGTCTGTTTATCGTGGACAAGTCGTGGATTGCGATAAAATTTAATGGGTTAAAAGAGCCAGTTCAGAGACATGTGGCCCTTTTTGTACTATTTGAGAAGGTGGATAGGGGACGGAGACTTGAATTGGACGGCAAACTTGTTCTTCCATATCTTTCTGGCCTCCTGTCAGACGTAAGTAAGTGAGTCACAACCGAGAAGCCGAACTATGTAGTTACTGACACCTGTTTTACTCAACGAGGTCCGAAAATCCGAAACATAACAGATTGTGCGAAAAATCATTATACAGCTAATATCATAGAACACACTGACAAGTAAACCTGAAATCTTGCTCGACAAGAGGTTAACTGTTCAGCTTCAGCGATCGGTGATGGTAACGACTGAGTAAATTATCCTCACCACATGATGATGGTATTAACTGTCACACCAGGCCCTAGATTACACTTTTCGCTAGTTATCGCAGCCTCGTCAGAATCGCCGAAAGTCCGACTAGCCAGATAGCCTCCTTCTAGGGCTTGGACGTCGTTTGGTGTGGCATGACAAGCTGTAAGTTGTCAGTTTGGTATCAATTGGTAACTTTTACTAATGCGTGTCTGATTTGTCTGAAGTTTACGTACTAGTGCACGATTGATCCCCCTTTTGCGACGCTACCGGGCAAGGTCATTTGACCTTCCGTTGTTTCAAACATGAGTGGGCGTCCTTCCCTTCTTTGCATCTCGCACTACTCACCTTTTATGACCTTCAGATCATCTCATGAATCAAGGACACAAAATACGAAATTTCCTACGAATATCCTCCAAAAAAAATAGATGTCCGTCCGTACGACGAACCTTGGCGCTCCTCGGAAACCTGAATCATGATGCCCGACTCAGCATATCTCAAAGGAGATACGCCTCTTGAACAGACAGCACTCCTAATGGCGTAGACGAAGGACAGCCATATCAGTGCCAGGGCAGTCGTCTATGTACATAGTATGTAAGAAATGTCACAGCTGCCATTCGCGCTCCCGAACAAGTGTAGATGCCAAGCAGCCATAGAGGCTCGACTAAGTTGTTATCGTCTGGGGATGCCGATTTGGAAAACCTGGATTTGAATTCACAAGTCATCAAGCTGCCTCCAATTTCTCTATTCCTCTCCTTCCAATAAATGGAGGGGGCAAAAACCCGGCATGTTCAAGTTGGAAGCCTTGCTTTAGAAAACAGCTTTCCCAACAGCAACGACCAGCCCCCTCATTGCGCATCATCTTGTAATACGATGATGAATAAATATCGAAGCGACATGCATGATGGTACCACCTGTTGGATCACGCAGATCAACTTCACTACATCGATTATTCACAACGTTCACCTTCACTGGGTCGCACACCTGAACGCATCCACGACATCGTACGCCTCAACCGTTCCTATGGTAACAAGCCAGCGGGAATCAACTCCTCATTCGAAGGGCGCAAACACCAACTCCATAGCTCCAAACATAGCCATCAAAAAGCGAGTGGATTGATGTGGCCCCTCCACCGTACTCACGAAAAGTCGTTCGTTCAAAGCAAAGTTTCAAAGAAACCAAATCCATAGGCTCTAAACGCTGGCGTGTTAGAATTACAATCCACGCCAGAGCTTCGAGCCCACCGACTTGGTAATGGGGAGGAAGGACTAATACTAGTGTCGATATATAGATGTATAGGTAGATAAATTCACCTATACACAAGGCACGCATAAACTGGATTTCGCTTCTTTCCAGGCTTGGAATTCAGAAACGACACGACAGCAGGAGCAATTCTTCGGTTTTTGACATCATACTTATGATGATGATGATGATCACAATCACAATCACAATGATACTCGTGGATACGATCCTCACATCTAATCGAAGCAAGACACTCATTAACAATCAAGCACTCCTTGAAAGAAGGAAAAAAGAAAGGAGAAAAACTCACCAACCACATCCAAAACGCCTCCACAGCATTCCTCGGAGGCACATCGTCATGCCTATAAAGCGTGCTTCAAGCCTCAGCATCCCAACTCCTGGACTCAAAACAAAAACGAAAACAACGCACGTAATCGCCTCAATCTCCGCAATCCCAGAAACAAAGTCCATCTCGCTCGGCTTGACAATAGGAACCCTCGTCATCACTTTTGCAGCACCATACAAAACAGGAAAAAGCAACATGGGCATGTAATTTGTGACGAACGTCGCTGTTGACCATTGATCTCTCAAAAATACTTCCCATGCGCTGAACTACGTCCGTCCGGTCCCGTCAGCACGGCAGAGAGAGAAAAGAAGGAACTCACTAATAACGTCGCCAGTGACGCACCAACAGCCCACCACGCAGCAAAAGGTTGTAGTCTCGACGAAAACGGAAGATCTTGCGTTTTATAGCCCTGCCTAAGGAAGCCTTTCCGAAATCGGAGATACACGATTCCGATCCCAAACCACGTCGTGAGGCCCGCCGTAGCGCACATACTCGAAAACCATGTAAACACCGTCCCGGAGCTCGTGTTGACAGCCATGTAGGAGAGGAGGGAGAAGGCGGAGCATGTGAAGACTGCGACGTATGGGAGTCCTGAGCGCGAGGTGCGTAAGAAGATTTTTGGGGCATTGCCCGCGGCGGCGAGGCCGTCTGTAGAAAGATTGCATTTTTAATTGGGATGCACGGGGTCTACCTGTATAGATGTATGCTTACATAGGCCCCTGGAAGCAATATAGAGGTCACTGGAAGCGGCGGACCAGGCTGATGTCAGCAAGGCTGCGTTGATCACCTGCAAATGCAAGGGTAGGTGTCAGATCCGCACTCGATTTGATATCACGATAACCTACCGAAGGCAACCCCCTGATACCAGCTTGATTGATGGCAATTACGAATGGAGACGCGGATGCGTTGTTAGAGTTCACGTCTAGCAAGGGGTTGTTCGAAGGAACCAGCAGGCCAATGATGAAGGTGCCCCCAATATAAAATAAGAGGAGTCGGATGTACACACGACGGATAGCTTTGGGTAAATTCCGGCGCGGGTTCTTTGCTTCTGCAGCTGCTAACTGGAGTGTTTCAGCGCACAGGTGGACCATGAAAGGATACCACGACTCACAGCGACGACTTCTGATCCAACGTATGCGAACGCAGCCTGCGTGACTACACGAGACCAGCCGAGGAAACGGCCTTTGATGCCGCTTATGCCATCATACTGGACGAATGGTCCAGGGTCTTTCCAATAGCGGAATCCGATGCGGTCATGGTTGGGACCTCCGCCAAGGTCAAGAATGATTCCCAGGATAATAAGTCCGACAATGGTAACAACTTTGATGGAACTGGTTCGCGCAATGCGTCAATGACAGAAGGTGTGGAGGAAAGTAGCCGTACGAGAAAATAAATTCGGCTTCACCGTAGACGCCTATGGATAAAGACTGAGCTTGACAGTAAGGAAAGAAAAAGGGCGTGAGGATTTACCAACGCCGCTCATGTTGATCCCCACAGCAACAACGAGACACATGGTTATCCATACTGCGTTGTTTACGCTGGGATGCCAGAAATCAATAATGGTAGCCGCTGCTGATAGCTCGGCTTGGAGATGATGAGGGTCAGGAGGATGTATTGAGAAACTACTCGAAACGTACCTGGTAATGTGACCTTTTGCGAATACGACGTTCAGAAGGATTGAATATGTTGCAAATAGGCACCTCACCGTCCAATTATACCACAAATTCCATCCCAATGCAAATGAGAATGCTGGGTCAACGAAACGCTCCGCGAGCTTGATATGTCCGCCGGCAACTGGGAGATAGGAGATCATCTCCCCAATAGAAATCTAAGAGAAAAAAAAAATGCAGTAAGAGTGGTGGCAAAGTCATACGGTTGACTAACCATGACACAGTAACATATGGAGCCGATGAACATGTAGCCTAATAAAAGGCCTACAGGACCTCCATTCATGAGTGCTGAGGCGGTCCCGAGGAACAGACCAGTTCCTATGACGCCACCTATGCTGAAAGAGGACCGTGATATGATATCTACAAGCGAGAGATGGCCAGCACATACCTTATCATAGCGACGTGACGATTTTTAAGCTCCCGGTGAAGTGCCAATGGCGGTAGTTGAGCATGGCTGCCTTTGCTGTTTGCGCGCTCAGCATCAACTTGGAACGGCTTCTCCCTGCTAGTGAATGACTGGGTATCGCTCATTATTGTGGTTTGAAGGAAAAGAGGGAGAGATTGCGGAGTTGTGGCAGCATTGCGCTTTAAATAGAGCCCAGATAGTGTAAGGACAAGGACATGTTAGAGTGAGATAGCGGTTGGATGATCCGCGGTGCGAATCATCATGGGAATTGCTTGTGGGCTTTCAAAAGCGTCACGACGCGATTGTGCCTTGAGTTGCATGGACAGTAGCAGTAGCGCCGTTCATGTTGAGGTCACGATTGTTGGAAGGTGAGACTCTGTGCGGTCCGATGTTCCGTTCAAGATGTTGCAGCGGTATGATATACAAGGCAGGCTTCCAATGTAGAGCCTCAGGTCATAAGTGATCGACAGGCTGCCACAACATCAGGATTAGCCAAGAATGGCAGCTCGCGTGCGCGCAAACGCTGTCAATATTATTTCATGTCATAAAGTTTACAGTGCAAAGTACAAGCATCAAACGATTCAGAGCGTCTAAACGTCACATGACTATGCAGCTCACCCAGCTCCCCCCTCCGACACGTCACGTGTGTCATGTGACTCCCCGCCGGTATCCAAAAATGGAGTACAACTCCGTGAGACAGT